>QJNS01000205.1:0-147097 GCA_004154925.1 Monosporascus cannonballus
ATAATAATAAAAAATAATAAATAATAATAAAAAATAATAAATAATAATAAATAAGAATAAATAAGAATAAATAAGAATAAATAAGAAGAAATAAGAAGAAATAAGAAAAAATAAGAAGAAATAAGAAGAAATAAGAAGAAATAAGAAGAAATAAGAAGAAATAAGAAGAAATAAGAAGAAATAAGACTAAATAAAAAGTGAAAATTCATTTTCATTGTTTCTTGTATTCCTTATAAAGTATTTTCAAACATTTGTTAAAACGTTTAAAAGTTATAAATAACGTAAATATAAAAAATTAAGTAAATTTAAAAATAAGATGAAAAAACACAAACTAAAACTAATAAATTAAGTTTCATCCGGCGAATCGTACTGTAACAGGGATATGTTAACATTTATTATAGCTTTAGCAACGTCGTATTCATTTTTGTACTAATTTTAATATTAATTGCTTGGCTAATTTAAATTAAATAATTCGCAATATATTTTAATCTTAATACCAAACAGCAGTAACAGTCTAAGCTCGTATAGATTACTTTTTACCAAAAGGTTTTAAATATTTAACAATTAATACAAACTTTTGAAAACGTAATGATTCGTTAAGATTCTATAATATATACGCTTATCCTGATTCGTTAATTAAAAGAAATAATCAAGAATTATATACGTTACGAAAAGAGAACTGGTTTCGAAATTACGGACATTACCTGAAATATTATAAAATATTTAATCGATATTTATAAACCATTGTTCTTAATAAACCTTTTTAAACTTTAGAAAGATCCGAATTACAATTATATTTGTGCGAAATGTAAAATTATTCAAAAATACTTTCGCAATTACGAAATTTATATACAAAATCGAATTTTTACTAATATTCTGTAATTTTGCCTTAAAAATTATTTCGAACCATTTAAAATTACTTTAAGTTTTATCAGGTTTATATTAACAAAAGGTTTTAAAATAACAAGTATTCTCTTATTTTTGCTATATCTTGACATCCTTTATTGAATTCGAAAATAAAATTCTATTTCGATAAATGAAAAACGTTTTTAAGCCAATTGTCTTTAAGCATTTTTTTTCGCGATAAAACGATTTGCCATTTTAAACGTATTTACTAATTTTATTACGAAGAGTACACAAATAATATAAGAAAATTACCTTGTCGATAACATATTAATCGAAGCTTATTAGAAATTATAATCGAAATTATTAAAACTTCCTAAAATGTATTTATTTTTCGTACTATTCTTTTCTACTAATATCCTTATTAATATTTAATAACGTATTTTTTCGAACTTATCAAAGTTCGATAACGATTAACCTTAGAAATAAATCGTTAATTATTATCTAAAAATACGTAAATTATATGAACCTTCGATATGAGAATCAATACGTTAATTAATACGTAAGTTTATTCCTCAATGAAAATATTTTTGTATTTTAACGTAAAATAAAATTATCTTTCTCTAAATTAACCGTATTCGCTCGTAATTATCTTTATATTTAAGTTATTACCTTATTAAGAAATCGACTAAAAGATTCAGTTAAATTAATTTATTCGCATAACCCTTTCGTATTAAAGTGCCTTATATTCTGAATTGACTTTTTTATCGTGTTCTATTTACGAAATACGCGGAAGTATTTACTGTCCGATATTTGGTACGATTATACTAAAAGCGACAAACTTACCCAAATTACAGAATATTGGTAAAAGAAAATCGAAAAAGTTTTCCATACAAGATTTTCGAAAAATAAAGTTTAAACGTTATTTATCCTTTTTCCGCTATTAACGAAATTATTAATTCCCTAATTCATTTGGTAAACGGCTATAGCTTAAATCGATAATAAAATAATGTCAAATATAATTATGTTTTTTTATTAAGATAATAAATTTACCATAAGATTATCGTACAGCTAAAACCTGGCCCAATAATAGTTTAAATTAATTTAAGCGTCAAAAAATAAACGAAAACTTGAAATATTATAATTAAATCAGCAAAGGTACGGAAAAAGAAACTTTACAAAAATCCTAAAAGATTATCGCAATTTGTTCGAAAACGTATACTAACAAACCATAGGCGTATTATTAAATACTCTATAGGTTATGAAATAATATAAATAATATAATTTATTTCTTTATAATATGTTTGAATTTATAACTTTCATTAAATAATATGTTATTAAAAGACTTTCTTTGTATAATTTATTTTATTTTAATTCAATATATATTTGTATTATATTTTATAGCATTAAACGCATTTTAAACTTGTGTTTTTAAATTTTTAAATATTATTTATCATATATATTTTGTTGTATGTATAAATGAAATCTTTATGTTAAAAATAATTTTTGAAAAAGATAAGTTTACAAAGAAGTCACTTGAAATATCGTAATAGTATTATTTTGTTTTACCATTATTATATATAATATGTTACAAATTTCTATGCGGTTATATTTTAATATAATCATTCTTTTTAGTTTGTTACATTTAATTATCTTGGAATTTAATATTATTTTCTGAAAACGATAAATAACGCTCTCGTTATAGCGCGCATAAAAATTCGAAAATTATGACTTATATTAATTAATATATTAATCTTAATTGAAGACTATACGTAATTTCGCAGAACAAAAACATTAAAAGCAAATATTTACTTACAGATAAAAATACCGCTAAAAGCAAAAATAAAACTAAGCTAATAATCGAAAAACCTCTTACGGATGTAATCGGCAGGACTAAAAGGCCGAAACGATGAAAACCTAATAATAAGTATTTTAAGTCTCATTAAGTTTTTTAACTAAATTTTTTATTAAGCTGTTACATTTCGAAATATTCGCAAATACTAGAAAGTTTAATTTCTTTATACCAAAGGCTCGATTTTAACGTTTTGTATACGAAATTACTTAAAGGTTATCTCACGAAAGAGATTTCTGATTTTAATAATTAATTATTCAAACTTTATAAAAATAATTTACATTATTTTCATTACGGTTTTTCTTAATATATTTATATTAATAATATATCTAATACTTTACGTATTAATCGTTAATAATTACTAATTTATATTATATTTACAACAAACGAATTGTATTAATAATTAAAATTAAAAAGAACATTTATTATATAATCATGATAATAAAACCGGTTGGTCCGCCTTGTTTTCCCGAATACGGCGGCGTTATACCCGGATTTTAACTATGCGACGAAATCGCAGAAACTCAAATATAACAAAAACAAAAACGAAAAACATAATATATCCGAATCCGAAAAAATTAATCAAAACGCGTAAAATAATAAAAAAACAATGCGTATTTTATTAAAGAAATGCAAAAATCACGCTGTTTCGAGGTTATATATTAAACTCAGCTAGAATGAGTACTAAGCTAATATCCGGATAAAACTTATTACTTACTATATACCGGTATTAACAATCATAATTCTAAATTATTTATTCGTTTAAAAAACGACTTAAGAAAAAATTAATATATTGATTAATACGCTTTTATATTTGCTTTTAATAATTAGGCCGAAATCTCATGATTAAACATTTTAATACGTTATTAATATATAAATTCATATAGAATTATATTATAATTAATTTCAGAAAATAATCAATCGATTTTAATGTAATAATTTAACAATGTTATTTAAAAATTAACAATTAAATTTTTTAATAAAATATCGTCTTAAATTACATAGACCTTGTATTTTCGTAATATATAATATATATATATATATATAATAAATATTTAATTTTTAAAGTAAATATTTAGAAGTAATTAATTATTTTCTACTTTGGATACCTACGAACAATTAATCCGTAAGTAATTTTGTTTCACCCACGGATCGCTATTAAGTATCTACGTATATTTTTACCCACCTACGAATACTCGTGGTAGAAAAGTTTAGCGTAGGTAGATGGGTAATGCAAACCCTAAGTTAACCCAGTGAACACTGTACGAGGAAATTACGTTGATAATTAATGCTGTACTTGTATGCACAGCGCCTGTGAGGATAGATAAGTATAAGTTATACGAAATGGTGCATACCAACATACATATATGATATAACTGCCTTACCAACATTGCACCTTAATATCTCGGCGCGCTCCACAATCGGCTAGGTAGCCCATGGAGGTACTTACCTGCTCGTACCCTTTTAAGTATCTCACAAACCCATTGATACAAAAGATGCAGGCCTCACCAGCGGTTAGTGGAGAACCAAGCTAATGCAGCGCATACAGTATTAACGCAATAGATCCGCTATCCTCATTCGTGCCCTGGCCCAGGCCCCCGTATCAACCCCCGCAATATGTTAGTTTCCGCTACTTGGCGACAACCCCCACTCCACTAGGTAGACTTGGAGGCGAAAGCCAAGAAACTATGATGCCAGGGATATGAAGGTAGCAACGTCCGGATATTACCAACAAACGTAGTTGCAAGGCCGTCGACGCATTGTAACCAACTGCATTACATACCTGCAGGCTGTGGTTATTTCCAAGGCAAGGCCGGAATAGGCAGTATTAGAAGTGCTGCAAATCACATATGGGTTGCAACAGTTGAAGTAGCGTTGCTTTATTCAGAGCAGCCGGCCGTCTCCAATAGGGGAGCTTGCATTGGCCTTGCTTAGCGATGAAGACCAAGTGGGGTTTTGTCCAATTCCACGACCATAAAGGATTCCGTTTCAGTTTCCATTATCCCCACCAGTATGACCCAAAGGCGGTGAAGTAAGCACAATCCAGCTTCCCTACTGTAGAGCCAGGTTTCTGACATGACTAAGTTGCATGTGATATAAGGTAGGGGTATGATTTGCAGCTACCGCCAGACCGCTGGGTGTATCTAGGCCCAGTGGTGGAATATCTCTTCCATCTGTTCATTTCTGGACTAACCATCAACCAATTTCCCGCGCGCGAAACTCTAAGCTCGAAGCAGTTATTTTCAGTTACCTTCCGCAAATCTTCTTTACCTACTTTGCCTTATTGCGATTAGGACCCCATTTTGGAGGCTGTGGCTGCGCCTGCGGCGTGGCAGCCGTAGCCATAATTATAACTTTTAATTAAGAAATATTTGTTAGGGAGTTAATATATTAACCAATCTGTTTCAAAATTTTATTTATAAAAATTATAAAATTTTTAAAATAAGATCTAAGAGTTATAATTTAATATCAGGACATTCCAGAAACGTCCAAGATAAAATATAAAGTATTTTAGAGTTCAGTAGAAAACAAGATAATATAAAATTAATGGAACATAATCAGTTCGATTGTATAAAATTAATAATTAAAAACGGTCAAGTGGATTATAATCGACGAATAACTAAATAAAACTTTTCGATTATTTGTATAACTCAATTTATAATTACAATTATTTTTATATATAAATTAAATAATAATATCTTATAGTAACAATTTAATTACGAAATGATTTTTTATTGTTATTATTAAACGTAATTATTACTTATTACTTAAAGTTATACAATACTTCTATTAATATAAAATTCTATAAAATGTTTTTAATTTCTAATAAAAAGGGACTAATATTATTAGTTGAAAAAGGCAACCGAGAGTTTGTTATAAGATATATTATATTCGTAATATTTTCTTGCTTATTATAACAATAACATAATTTTATAAGCGAGAATAATTCTATATAAAATTAAGAAGTATTTACAATATAATTTAAAAAATATTCTTTTATACTTAATTAAACGCCGCTAATATATTTAAAAATTTATAATAAATCTTTTAACATAAGGCATATGTGATTTTCTGATATACCTTTCGGTTTTCTAATAGGGTATATGGAATATATTTATATAGTAATATTTCTCTGTCGGCCAATTGCTTTATATACACTTTATGTGGTTTTTCAATATATTTTATATTAAAAGTTATATTTTATCTGTAAAGCGATATTTTTGAAAAAAAAATATGAGCACATATAAAATATAACATCATTTTAGGAAAGTGTAAAAGTTTTTTCAGTTTTAAAATATATTTTAAAACGTTTTAATAATCGATTTTACTATTACTTACATTGTGTTACTAGTTAAATATATATAAGAATTACTACATTTTATATTAATTATTTTATATGTTACTGTCGCTTTGGTTTCAGAAAATAGAATATATTTAACCTTAAGACATTTCTAATACATATTTACTAAATAATATAATAGAAATGATTTAATTTCTAATTATAATGAATTATTATGTTGAAGGTTTGTTATAAAAATATATATAACTTGAAGATTTGTATGTCCGACTCATCTAAATTGATAGAAAAGTATGATGCGATATAATTTATATAATACATACTATATTTCATATTTTCGAACACAATACTTAGTAATATTTACGATTCAAATAAATTGTATCTTAATTCAGTAATGCGTTATCTTAAAACAGATTAATATATAACCGCTGATAATCTTTAATTGTGATAGACCTGAGGCCCCCTAGCCTGTTCTATAGGGTTTAAAGGTGAAGCATTACGTCGCAAACTTGAAAGATAAACCTTGAACATAAACCTTAATGGTAAACCTCAAAGGCAAATGTTACCGGTAAACTTTAAGCCTGTATAAATGTCTTTGTAAACTTTTGCCAGTTTTACGACTTGTTCGTTTTTACAGTTATGAGAAAAGTATTAATACATTAACTAAGTGAAAAGTACTTGATGCTAGATTACCTTCTAAATTTATAATTAACCGTAAAATCATTATAACAGCTTAGAGTCTAACTAACTATTGACCTTAAGTCGTGCGGATTTATATTGATAAAAGTATTATAGCAATTTAAGTAATAAGATAATTTAATTACATATCGTAATACTAAGAGTATTTTATATAACGAAATTATGTTATAAGCTGATATTATATAAGTTACAGAAAGAACGAGGGTATATATCTTATTTATAAGTTGAAATATTTAAACGGCTTAGTTTTAGACTTTTTAAATTTTTTAGTTTTTTTATATTGTTTAAAAATTTAAGGTATTAAAACTTTGAAAAACTTTAATATTTTTTGGCTTTTACATCGGGTTTATTTTTTTATTACAACCGTTTTTAAGCGCAATAAATTTGTTGGATTATAATACGATTTTTTTTCTTTTTATATTTTATGATACTAGGGTACATTAAAAAGGTTCGTTTCTGCAAACGTAAGAACGTCTTTTTTATTACAAGGTATTATTTGTTTTAGTTTTATTATTTTTTTTCGTACTGCAGGAAAAAGAAGTAAAATATCGGTCTTTTGCGATTTTTACAAAATATATACGATTTATTTCTTACGGCAGTTTCTATATCGTTTTTAGATGATCCGAAGTTAAATATAATTAACTTTTTAATAAAAAGGATCGTTTAAAACGTAAAGAAAGTGGGTTCGAAAAACGTTCCGTACTACCTTTAATAAACTGAATTGTTTTTAAAAATAACGATACTTTTTCCATTATTAAGTTATAAAAATATTTCGTTATGCTATTAAAGGCGTTAAAACGATAAATTAGTTTAAATGTTTAAAACTAAAACCAAAGAATTAACTAAAATAATGTTATCGATATTAATTATATGTTTCTCTAATTAAGCTAATTTGATCATTATTTATAAATTAATTATTAACTTATACGTTCTGTTCAACATTTCTATTATTATATATAAAGGTTTCTTCATAAGCGTTCAATATTTAAAGGATTTTTGCAGGTTATTAAGTATTTTCGAAATTTAAATAATTTCATTTTTTTATACATTAAGTATTTTTTCATTTCGTATATAATTTCGTTTTCTGTTTTACGTTATTGTAACGAACATGTTATACAACTGCCTAGAGGTATAAGCAATATCCGAAAAAGGTCTTGATTTGCGAATAACAATAAGGCGAGAAATAATTTACAACTTTATTAGTTATAAAGATTTACGGATTTTTTCTTTCATTGTAAAATAATACCTGTAATTAACGGCTTAAATTAATAAAAAAAGAAGCGATATTAAATAGCTCTTATTTATAAAAGAAATTGACTTATTATATATTGTAGTATATGTAGTATAAATTTGTATAATTTACATAATATGTTTCTAAAAATTTCAATTATTTACATTGATTAGGTTATTTCGAAAGCCAAGTTTTTTTATCCGAGGTTTAACTATAAGAGATTTGCGCTAGGTTTTAAAAGTAGGTTTCTTTAACTTAGGAATCTCTATTTCTAAAACAGTTACTTTATTTCGTATGAGTCTTGATAATATTTATTGTTAATTTAGAATAAAGAGTAAAAAAATAACATAAATTTAATTTTTAAAAAAGGTTCCAAACAGTAATCATTTTTAAAACCTTTTAATAATTTAATATAACTCGATATATTTAAAAACAAATATCTATAGTATATGTCTTAGTTTAAATATTTTTCATGACTTACTATATCATTTTCTTTTGTAATAAAATGAATTCCTTTACCCTTTCTCAATTATAATGCTTACTTCCTTTAACTACATCCGAATTCTCATATTATCTTAACTTTTGAATATAATTATTGGAATCTTTTAACTTAAATATTATGTTATTATTAATAAACTTATTACATATCTTTCGGCAAATATTAAATATGAAAAGGGTTTTTAGCATTTATTAACATTATTTTAATGTTATCGTAATAATTATTAGTATAAACTTCTTAAGAAATAAATTATTTCTTAATCGAGTGATATCGTTCGTAATTAATATAAATCTACAAATACGTTTTTAATATATAATTTAATCGTTTTATATATTCATTGGTGCAAAATTGAAATATATTAAATAATTTATAATGTATTCCACTAAAAAGATAACATTTTACTTGATTTTGAAAAAGAACCGTAGCTTTTCAACGGGAAAGAATTATATATAATAATAAATATAAGTTAAAAATATTTTCAAAAATATATACATATATAATTTATTCGTTCTTTATATTTTTAATAAGATAAAAAATGCATCAACTTCGTTATGTTGTCAACAATTATAGGAATGTTATTTTAATACATTTTATTATTTGATTTCAAATTAATCGATATCTGAGTATAATTTATAATAATTAAATTCTATAATACTTTTATTATTAATAATCATTATAATTTCTTTTAAAGTTTAAATTATTGTATTACGGCTTTATGTTAAAGGTTATGTTATACTCGTATGTTTTATATAATTATATTGTATTATGTCTTTTTGAAATATATTAAAGAATTATATGTTATTTAACTATTTATTGTTTTATATATTAGCCCTATATTTCTTAACTTTTACTCCTCTTGAAATAATACAATGTATATTATTATAATTTAATATATATGTTGATGTATTTTAAGGTAACATCGTAATTCACACCATTAAATATATTAGTCCTTTTTAAAAATTGTTTATTTGCTTATTATATTGCTTGCTGTAGTTTTTTTAAACATTTTTATAAATAATAATAAAATTAAAATTCGTTAAATCTTTTATATATTATGAATATTACTTCTTGATAATATTTAGTATCATAAAATAAACACAATTCTGATAACTTACAAAAGCTCCGATGTAATATGTTTGTTTAAAGAAGAATTCAAATATTTCCAAAATTATACTAGCAATTATAAATACTCTGTTTAAAATTGAGAGAATACAGCCCCTATAAGGATAACGCTGGTAGCCGACCAGCCACTGATCAGCCACCGACCTACTTACTAATATAAATCTATTATCTGGCAGCTAATAGGAAACGCCAGATAAAAATAACCTAATATATATATTTCTTACAATCTGTTTTACGACTAGTCGGAAATCACCTTACCCGGCTTATAGTTATCCATTATTTTACAATTCTTTTATTTACTATAAAGGGTAACGCAATAATTATTAAAAGCAAAGCTCGCCGACTACAAAACGAACTTATGTTATTAATCGAAAAAATCGCCAATCGGAACCTAACCGACAAATAATCGATTACGGTACGGAAATAGGCAAAAAAACTTATAACGGAATCTTAACGGACAAAGAACTATAATCTCCGAAATCCCGAATTACCTTATATATATAATAGGAATACGTCCCGATAACCGTTAATTAAACGGTTAAAAAACGGACGTAACATAATAACCGTATTCCGGCATTTAAAGTTAAAAAAAGGTTAAACTTTTTAATAACGACCAGATTTTAAAAATTATCCGTTAACACAACGAATAATATTCGGAATTATTCCAATAATTAGCCGAATAATAAATAATAGCTAAAATTAAAAAAAGCAAAGTTTTATAAATTAATTATAATATTATCGTAAAAGCCTAAAGGCGATAAACGAATACCGTATTATAATTACCCGAAATCTTCCAACTACGTATCGATTAAAAAATATTAAATAAAGGTTATTACGGAAATTTACGCCGAAAGGCTAACGCGAAATATTTTTATTTATATTTAATAAATTATAAACCATATAGATATTTTTATTATAAACATTTAACGATTATATAATATTACGTTTAAATATTTTAATTACGAAAAAAAACTAAAAATAAAAAACTTATAATTTTTCATTAAAACAAAATTATGTAAATTTTAACGATTTCGATAGGGAATATAAAGAACAATTTATGGAATTATAATAGCAATCCGATTAATCGCCGTTAAATTTTTGGGCTAAATAAAAGCTCCCAATTTATAAAATAAAGCTTATAAATGTTTTGAATCCGGAAAATAATCGGAATAATCAATCTTTTGTTTTTAATTTCTTTTATAAATTAATATTAAGGTTACGAAATACCTTATTACGAAAAAACGTTAAATTAAAACGAATTAATAATATAACAAATAAGGCAAAACATTACCAAAACGCCTGGAAAAAGGCGAAAAAAAACCGATTATCTTCCGTTAAAGGCATTAATAAGGATAAATAATCCTATTTTAACGCCTTTAGGAAAGGAAATCCTTAAAACAAATTAAAAACGCTATATAAAAACAATAAGGATTATAGGGATTTTTATATTCGGAAAGTAAATAATCGCCGATTTAATACCGATCGAAATAAAGCCATATAAATTAATATCCTTAATTTTTATAAGGGCCTATTTAAATATTATAATTATAAAAAACTAAATTATAAAAACGTAAATTATAAACCCAAAAAGAATATAAAAACTTTGGTATCCCGGTTATACGAAAATAAACCACCGAAAGACGTATAAAACGTTATAATATATAACGATAAATTAAACCAGTCCTTAAACGTAAACCCAAAAAAGAGCCGGAATAAATATATACGTCCAATTCACTTCGGTTGATAACTACAGGACAGTCGAAATAAAACCGCCATTTAAAAAAAGGCACTTATTAAGAAAAATACGAGGGATATAGCAACACAAATAAATATAGATACTGGAATATAAATAGATATTATAAATAAAAAATTAACGAAAAACTTAATTTTTAATTAATTTCTATAAATATTCCGGACTTTATTAACACTAACGGTATATATATTAAATATTATAAGGCTTACGAAATTCCTATTAAAATAATAAATTATAACGAAAACAAACGAAAGCTTAAGCAAATTTATTTTATAATATACCGCAATTAAAAAACGCCCGATTGTTTATTATTTAAACCCGGAATAAGTAAATAAAAAGTCTTAGTAAATATATTTATATGTTAATAATTATACGGACCGTGATAAAAGGTTAATAAGTAAAGAATTACAAACTTAACGTTTTCCGGGAAGTAAATTTATACCGTTAACTTAATAAACCTAATCGAAAATTTAGATATCCCGGAATTCGAAAAATAACAGAAACGAGGGTTAACCGATTTCCTTATATACTTAAAGAATTTTTGGTAAGTATATTCCGAAAAAATAACAAAAAGAATACTTTAATTATTAAAAGCAAAACATGTAATAAACCTGATCCTAAAGAAAACGCCCTTATTCGGCCTAATTTACCTTATTTCGGAAACCTAAAGGAAAATATTCGAAAAATATATCCGAAAAAGCCTAAACGCAGGCCGAATACGTTATTCGAAAACGGACGTATAAATACTAATATTATTTATATCTAAAAAGGACGGCAGTTTCCGATTATAGGTCGATTATAAGGGGCTAAATCAGGTAACGATAAAAAATTAATACCCCTTACTTTTAATCTTAAGAATAATAAATCGCCTGA
Organism: Monosporascus cannonballus; assembly: GCA_004154925.1. NCBI lineage: Eukaryota > Fungi > Ascomycota > Sordariomycetes > Xylariales > Monosporascus > Monosporascus cannonballus. The sequence continues at coordinate 12,171 of QJNS01000205.1, forward strand.
GGTTAATTAATATATTTTTAAAAATTAATCTTAAAGAAATTTATTACCGTATTAAAATTAAAAAGGGCGATTAATAGAAAACCGCTTTGCGAATACGGTATAAGTAATTTAAATATACGGTTATGTTATTTAACTTTATTAACGCGTTAATTACGTTCCAAACTTACATTTTTCAGATATTAATTGGATTAATTAATTATATTTACGTAATATATCTATATAATATAATTATTTATTTTGATAACGAAAAGAAATATATAAAATATTTGTAATGAATCCATAAATAATTATTATAATATTAAATGTTTACCAAAACGTCCAAATATAAATTCTTTAAAAAGAATTAAAGTTCTTAAAATTTATAATTAATACTAACGGTTTAGAACTGGACCGCCAACGGGTTAATACTATTAAAATATGGCTAAAGCGAAAATTAATTTATAATATTTAAGTATTTTTGGGATTTGGAAATTTTTATCGGAAGTTTATTATTTATTATTTGCATATTACCGAATTTATTATTAAATTCTTAAAAAAGGGGCAGGGCAAAAAAAAAGAGCATAATTCCGAGAGCTCGAAAAAATTAAAAAAACGTTCCGAAGCTTAAAAAATACCTTTTAATCGGCGACCATTTTCTGACATTAAAATAATGCCACAAAATATCAGAATTAAAATAAATATCTTAATAAAAATTATATTAAGGATATTTTTATAAAAACATAAAACATATTGACCCCTAATTATATATTGATTGCAAAAATCAAATCTAACCGCGAAACTGTAAATTACAAAATAATAAAAATTATTACCAATTATAAAAAACGTAAAACATTAACGGTAATATCTTAAAAGTACGGAAAAGATTTCTTAATATTTACCGATTACATAACGTTAAAAAATATAATAAAGGCGCCGGTAGGTAACCTTAAAAGAAAATGAACCCAATAGATTTATCGTTTAATGCAATTTAATTTTGAAATCTAATATTAATCGGACGTTGCCAACCCGGCGGATAAATTATTTAAACGCCCGGATTATATATTAAGGAAAATGGTGTATAAAAACGTAATTTTTACATTATTTAAAAAATTAGCATTTACGAAAAATATATCGGAAAACGTACGGAAACCGGTTGTAAATATCTAGCGCGATTTAGAGGATTATAAAAAAGCAAAAGGCCTTATAAAAACAAGGCAAAATTTGTTGGTTACAAAATTCTCCAACCGATTTTAGGTAACGAAAATTTAAATAACCACTATCCGCGTAAAAAAAACGGAAAACCTTTGTTATACGATTATAGGAAACTTTGGAAAAAAAATAAAAAATAAGGAATTATATATCTGCCAAACTTATTAATTAGAAATAACAATATAAATACAAATCGCAATAATAATATAATTAGCGGTTAAACAATAATAACCCCAAATTATAACGGTATTATAATCGGATTTTAAAAAGTTTAAACAAATAAAATTAATATTAAGGTTATTATTTATAACTAATACGTCTTATATCATTTGGCAAAAAAATTATCCAAAAACGGAACGGCATTTTAACTAAAAGTTTTCTGATAATTTTACGATCAGGTTCGAAAGTTGCAAATTAAGGATTTAAATGTTATAAAATTAATACGGATAACTGGACGCGAAACCGGAATAAAAGGAAAATAATTCCTGAATTTAAATAAGAATTTATCTTATCGGGATAAATTCGTAATCCCGTTATAAAACGTTTTACGAAAATAACTAATTAATGAGTATTATAATAATTTAAAAGTAGGATATATGGGATATATCCAACGTTAAAACTAATAATTAAAAAGTTTTATTGGAAAAATATGGCGAACGATGTCCGAAAATATACCAAGTAATATCCGAATTACCAGAACATAATAAAATTATGCCATAAACTATATGGATAATTATAGCCTTTTCTATTACCTAAATAACTTTTTTAAAAATTTCGTCAAATTTTATTACGAGATTTCCCAAAAACCTAAATTTAAACGGGTTAAAGTATGACGTAATCCTGGTGATCGTCAACCGTTTTACGAAATTAAAACTATTTATCCTTATAGTTAAAACCTTAACCGCAGTTAAATTAACCCGATTATTTTATAGCGAAATTAAATATAAATTCGGTATATTAACTGGAATTATTAATAATAAAAGTAAATTGTTAACAAATTAATTCTGGGCGAAATTTTACAAAAAACGAAAAATAAAACGGCAAATATTGACCGTTTATTATCCGTAAACCGATAAATAAATAAAACGTATTTATTAGGTTTTAAAATATTACTTTCATAATTACGTTAATAAATATTATGATAATTAAAGAAATTTATTACGAAATACGGGATTCGTATATAATAATACGCAAAACGTATTTACCGGCCGTTTTCCGTTCAAAAACTTATATAAATATTATTTAAGAATATTAAAATATTTTTTATAAAAGGTTAAAAATAAATATAAAAAATTAAAACCTATTTTGAAAAAAATAACAGTTATTTATCGAACAATATACGAATATTAGGAAAAAAATAACGGCAGCCCAAAAAAATATTATAATGAATGTTATATATTTATAGAATTTTAATTGAGGCAACAAATAAATTTGTCGACCAAATATTTTATGTTTAAAAATAAAAGATTGGTATTTATTTATATTTAAATTACAATTAAGAAAATAGGTTTTTCAGCGAATAAAATAATCGTTTTTATTAAATATTAACGGATATATAATGTATTTCTAATATTTTTACTAAACCAGTAATATAATCGGAAACCGGGCGATATTTAAATAACGCTACCGGACCTAACAGGAAAATAGGGAAAATAAATGGTAAAAGATATTATTTATTACCGGGATAACCGGGAGAAACATAAATATCTAATTAAAAAAAAGGCTAACCTGCCGAATACAAGCCGTAAAAACCCCGAAACTATTTCGAATATACGTTTAAAATATTATAACGCTATAAAAAATTAAATACGTATATAAAAAATGAAATAATCTAATAATTGCAAAATAATAATAATACGATCGGAAATTAATTATTCAATAATTTTAAAAATCATTAAAAACAATTTTAATCAAAATTAAAATATTAATACTAAAATATTATTTAATTATTTAATTATTTAATTATTTTTAAATTTTTGGCGAATAATTATTTTATTATATAACGGTCGAAAGTTTATAAGGGATATAAAAAAATTAAATTTTTTTTCGAAAACAAAATTTCCTATTTAAATATTAAATTTTATATTAATTAGCTTTTAATAATCGCATAAAAGATATTAAATTAGGAATATTAAAATGTTATCGGAAAATATATAATAACTAAAAGCGGATACATTTATTAAATTTATTAGGCGGAAAACCCGGAAAAAACTTAAAAGTATTTTATTTTTTATAAAGAATAAGGCTTAAATAATCGGAATATAATTTATTACTAGTTGAAAATAAGGCGCCGTCCTTAAAACGCTTAATATTTTTAAATTTAATAACAGTTTCACCCGGCAAAATGACTTTTTAATTATAATTATTAATAAATATCAGAATTTCGTTAAAACGTTGCAAAATGGGCGAAGAATATTCGTGAACGGGGAACGTAATAATATAACGGCTTTCGAAAATCGCCTTATTTATAAAGATACCTTAAAATTACGCTTAATCGGAAATTAATGGAGAAATAATAAAAAAGGAATTATAATATTTACAAAAAATGTTTAAACCTGTAACCTTATAAAACGGCATTAAAACTAGATTTCTGTAGTTATAACGGATAATCGGAAATCGATTTTAATTCTATTAAGGAAATAATATTCCTTAATAATAATTACGTTAAAAGCGAATTCGGCCTTGCGAAAAACGTCGAGTCGACGACCGACCGCAATTAGGTCGGAATATTCGTATTAAGTATCCGCAATACGAACCTTTTCGAGTTCGTCGATTAACTCCTAGTTATCGGTACCGAATTAAAAAACCGTTTAGGCGGTACCTTTAAAAACGATCGAAATCTAAACGGAAATTAAAAGATATTAATAATATTAAAAATAATTATTTATTACGCAAAAGGTTTTATAATAATAATTAGTTATAACGGAATTTAAAATACCCAAAAGTTAAACGTAAACTATATAATAATCCAAATAACGTTATATTACGCAAATATAATATAACTTATTACCGCCCGAAATACGATTAATATTTATTTTATTATCGGCATCAAAAGAATAACGTTTAAAGAAATCCTAATTTTCCTTAATATGAAAATATTATTTTTTTGGAACTCCTTATAAAGAAAAATATGGTAAACGGAAATAATACGTAAATTAAAAGGAAAAAGCGAAATACAAATAAAGAAATACGGGAAACCGAATGAAATATGCATATAAAAATATAAAGATATAGGCGCGAAGAGAAAAAAGAAAAAAGGTAAATAAAGTAAGGTTAAAAATGAATTATAATAAAGCACTAGGCGGAATATAATTAATTACGTAATATAATAGGTATTAATTATTACAATAATTATTTATACTATAATATAACGGTAAATTATTAATAAATATATATAACCAAATTTACAAAACGCGTTATATCAAATTAATGATAATATTATTAAAGATTAACAGCTTAAAAAAGGGAAATAATTATGAAAATATAGCCCTTATAAGGATAAGGCTGGTAACCAACCAGCTACCGATTAGTTACCGACTTATTTATTAATATAAATCCACTATCTGGCAGCTAATAAAAAATGCCAGATGGAAGTAACCTAATACATTTATTTCTTAGAATCTGCTTCACGACTGGTCGGAAATCACCTTACCCGGCTCACAGCTATTTATTATCTTATAAAAATAATATAAATACATTTGAGTTGTATTATTTTAAATCAAACAAAAACGATAAAATATAATATATATTAATTATTGTAATATCCGATTTTTTGGTTTAACGGAATTCAAATAAATCGTTTCGTAAAATTAATTAATGATTTATTAAATTATTTAAGAGTTTTGAGTATATTTTATATAATAATTGATATACCCGAAAAATACGTATATTTTTTAAACAAAATTCACATTTATTATAGTACACCTTATGTTACGGATCCCCGAGTAGACCCGTTCTGGAGGCCCCAGGGCTGCAGAAGGGGGAAAGCTCCACACTCTAAGTTACGTAACTTAGAATGATTTAATTAATTTATTAGATTATATAAATTACTGTAATCTGGGTGATTTAGCAGATCCAAGAGATCAGTATTATACCAGCAGAATGAAAAAAGGTATAAAGGCTTCAGGTTCCTTATGTAAATAGCCACTTACTTAGTTTTTCGCTTTTTAGCTATTAATCTAAGCTTTTAGTCTGGAGGCAATTATACTGTTTTCTAATTAAAGGAAAAGTTTTTAAACCTTTTTAACGAACAAAACCATTAAGTTATTCCTTGTCCTATTATTATTTGCAAATTAAGACCTATTTCGGATATTATTTATATTTCCAGGTAGATATATAACAGGTTCGTTATATTTTGGTAATTCCTTAATTAATAGCCGACGAATAATTTACCGTCTAATTGGGATATAAGCTTTCTTAAACTTAATATAAACGATAATATAAAACGATATTTAAAAGATAAATAATATATCCGATCCCTATTATTAATTAGTAAAAAATTAATAATAAGATTAAACGATTTACTATTTATTAAAAAAGTTTTCTAATTAATAAATAATATGGCACCTTTTATTACTAAATTTTAAGGTGGCCCTTTTTCCTTTTAACCCTAATAATAACCTTTATCCGTAAGGGAAATAATTAAGGTATAAAGAAGTAAAATAAATAAAGAGAAAAAAAATATCCGGCTGGAAAACAGAAAAAAAAGGTATTAAAACATTTAATTGAAAAAAAAAACTTATTATAGAAAAACGATTAGACCTTTTAGCCCAAGAGGTTAAAAGCCTAAAAAAAAAGAATATTTGGCTCGCCAAAGAAAAAAAACCGGCTTTTCCACAATTTGGCTTTTTAAAGGGACGAAGTTAAAGGGCTAACTACCGACTACCTTCGTTAAATACAAGATAAGCACCAGAAAAAATTTCGATTTTATTATTGTTCGGCGTAAACCGGATATAGGAAAAAATTGTTCCACCCCCTAGTTATTACGGAATGCCAAACGTTAAGGGCTATAAGCTAACTTCCCCTAAGCCTTACGATAAATCAAAGAACTTTAATAAATTTTTGGTCCGGGCCAAATTTTACCTTAAGTTCTATAAAAATTCTTTAACGGAAAATTATTAAAAGGTAATAACTATCTCCTAATTACTAACCGGACGAATCCGGGAATAATTCGAGCCCATTTTAACGGATTACTTTAAAAAATATCCAAAGGAATTTTCAAACCTTATTAATTATGTTTTCGGTAAATACGGTTACTTTAAAAAAAAAAGTACGAACCTTATTTAAAAATCTTAATAAAAAATAATATGTAATTAAATAATTTTATCTTTTTAATTAAATTAAATTAACATTTAAGTATACGACCGAATTTAACCGCTTAACAGTTATTTTAAACCTATTCGAAAATACGTTATTTTATCCTTTTATAACGGCTTAAAACCCTAAGTTAAAAACGAAATATATATAAAACTCAAAATAAAGTCCTTTGCAAAATATATTAATAAAGTTATTATTATTAACTGTCGTACCTTTAATCGGTGCTTCGAAAAAAAAGAACCGGCAGACAAAATACTAATAAGGGCTTTAGCAGCCGAACCAAGAAAAACAAAGGCAAGCCTTAAAAGAAAACGAATTCCGTTTCGAAGGAACCTAAGAAAAACAAATTTAAAGTGGAATATTTTAATTATAATAAAAAGGGATATTTCAAGAACGAATACTGTTTTCCTGCTAAAAGGAACTCCAAAAAAGGAGGAATTCTTTAACCCCAAAAAAAGTCAGGATAATTAAATAAAAAACAGATAATAAGGCAAAAAAAAAAAGAAAAAAAAAATTAGTTCGACTTCCTCCCAGCCAAAATTTACTATTATCATAACCACTTAGGTTTAAAGCAATATCCCAAAGTACGAAAACTATTCCATTTGCCAGGATTTTAAGGTTAAAACCTATAAATATTATCCAGGATAAACGGTTTCCAGGATAACCATAAAGTTAAAATATTTTTACTATTTTAACATACAAAAATGTAAAATATATAATACAAACGGTTAATTTCGACTAAATATCAGTAATTACGAATAATTATCCCTGGAGCTTTATAAGTTCCCAAAATACATTATTTACCAAAAGATATTATCAGTAAACCCTTACGAATTATTATATTTTACCGTCTATTATCAGGACGATTATTTCGTTTATTTTATAATTAAAAAAAATAATAACTTTTGGCCTAAATAAAACGAAAAAATATTTACCGAATTAAACGATAAATACAAATATACAAAAACCCCTTAATAATTAAAATACTTTAAATCTTGTTATTTACATTTTAATTTAAAACGGAATCGGAAGGCCATATCGTAAACATACTTATGTTACGCCTTAACGCTTTATATTTAATACGAACTTCTAGATATAGGAATATTTCTTTCGGAAATATACCTTTCCGACCTTATAATTTAAAAAATACAAAACTAAAAGATAAACCAAAAAAACCAGTTATTTTCGGATATTAGTTAGGCAAAAAGAAATACTACAAATGCATAGATAATTACTGTACCAAATATGCAGCCAAAAAGGCTCGAAAATAAAAACGCTTTTTCGCAAGCAAACCGCGTTAATTAAAAAACAATAAAGGCCTTTAAAAATAAGGTATCAAAAAACCTTAATATACAAAACCTTATATAAAGCAGCAAAAAAATTACGCAGTTAAATAAAGATTTCTTTTCGATATAAAGGTAAAACGTTTAAAGCTATAATCGACTTAAAAGCCGAAAAAAAAATTATTTTTCCTGTAATAGCAAAAAAATATCAGATTCCCTAAAAATACAAATTAAAGTTTTACAAATTACGTAAAATAAACGGAAGTTTATTTACGTACGAAAATAGGCGAATCTTTCGAAAAACTAAGGAATTCCTCGTACAAATTTAAGGATACCAAAAACGGATTTCGTTAAATATTGCCGACATCTTTAGATAAAATATCATTTTAAAAATACTATAATTTAAGTCCAGCAATTTACATATTAACTAAAAATATTAAATACTTTTATAAGAAAATAAGCCACCCGAAAAAAATAATTAAAAGATTTATTATGTTATTAAGGAAATCCAAATTACAAATTAACCTTTTATAATACTACCTAAGTATCGACGGTTCAAAAAATTATTTAAGGATAAAAAAGAATACGAATTATTACCTTATGGCTAATGGGATCATAAAATACCTATTAAGAAAAAATATTATCCTAAACTTTATAAAATTTATTATATAAACCCTAATAAATTAAAAGCCTTATAAAAAAGTATTTAAATTAACTTAAAAAAATATATTTAACCTTTTGACTTCCTAATTAAATACCCCGTCTTTATGGTACCAAAAACCAAAGATAAAAAGCAAAAAATTAACGAAAACGGAAACCTGGTTTTTAAAAAAGTAATTAAATATAAATAATTAAACGATATTATAATTAAAAACGGATATCCCTTAACTTTTATAAGTACGTTAAAAAAGAACGTTAATAAAGCAAAATAATTTACTGCATTTAATCTCCGAAACGGTTATAACCATATCAAAATAATTAAAAAAAAAATGGAAAACAGTATTTAAAACGATATATGGATTTTACGAATACAAAATAATGCCCATAGGATTTACTAATATTTCCGCCAGTTTTTAACGCCTAATTATAATTACATTCAAAAAATTTCTGGACAAATTTATATTCGTTTATCTCGACGATATCCTTATTTACTTCGAAATTTTCGATAAATACAAAAAGCAAATTACCCAAATACTCCAAATATTAAACGAAATAAATATCCGGGTTAACCCAGCCAAAAGCATATAGCGCACATAAAAACTAAACTTTCTGGGATATACTTTTACCCCCGGCCAAATCCAAATTTAATACTTTAAAATAAAAGCAATTAAAAACTGGCCCATCCCCAATAAGGCGACCGTTACAGATATCCGGCAAATCTTAGGATTTACGGATTACGTACGCGGCCTAATTAAAGAATACGGAAATATAATTAAATTATTAACGAAACTTATTACTAAAAAATACATAAGAAAAAAGTTCGAATTCCCAGAAAAAGCAAAAAAAATATTTCAGATTTTGAAAAATATAATTATTAACGTACCCATAATAAAATTACCTAACGTAAACAAAAAAAACGCCTAAAGACAAATATTTTAAATTACGTATTAAATATTATCCTAAAATAATTAAAAAATAATAATAAATGGTATCCAGTAATATATTATTTAAAAACATTTCGAAATATAAAGTTCAAATATTAGATTTACGACAAAAAGCTATTAGTAATTATTAACGCTTTTAAAAAATAAAAGCCTTCTCTTAATAAAACGAAAAAACCTTTCGATATTTACTTTAATTACAAAAATTTTATTCGATTTATAAAAACTTAAAAGCTAAATAAATAACATAAAAAATAAATAATTTTCTTATCCAAGTTTAATTTTAAAATATATCATATTAAGGGAAAAAAATATTTACGCAGATATTCTTAGTTACAAAAGCGATTACGATTCAAAAATTCCTAAAAAAGCATATAAATACTATAGTATAATTAAAATAGCATAATATAATTATACGAAATTTTAAAAAAGTTATCCTTCGAAATTTTGATATAATTCCGAAATTCTTACGATAAAAAGGAACAAAAAAAAGTTCAGCAGTTAAAAGGATAACTAAAAAACCAGTTACTATATTATGGCAAAATCTATGTTCCTAAGGATTAACGGGAACAATTTATAAAGGAATTTCATGAAAATTTATTGTACGGATACCAAGGAATTTTTAAAATTACCAGACGGTTGTAAAAATAATACGATTTCCCTAAATTACGCCGTATAATTAAAAATATTATTAAAGATTACAATATCTATAATAAGATTAAGGTAATACGCTATAAGCCTTACGGGTTATTACAATTTACCGATATTCCTAATAAGGTATAGAATATCATAACTTAGGATTTTATTATTAACCTACCTTCCTTTAAAGACTTAATTACTGGAGTTAAGTATAACGGAATCTGGGTAATTATTAACAGACCTACTAAGTATGGGTACTTTTTACCTTTCAAAAAAAATGCAACGGTAAAACAATTAACTTACGCTTTTATTAGATATTACTTAAACAAATACGAAATACCAAAAAAAATCGTTTCTAATAAAAATACGCTATTTATTTCAAAATTCGGCACCAACTTTTTCAAACGAATCGGTATTAAACTTAAATTTTTAACAACGTATTATCCTTAAACGGATGGATAAACAAAACGACTTAATTAAATTCTAAAACAATATTTTCGAAGTTACATTAATTACTAATAGAACAATTAAATAAAGCTTTTACCATTAACATAAATCGCTTATAACATATTTATTAACGAAAACATAAACGTATCTCCTTATACAGCTATATACGGACATAAAACAAAAACAAAACAACCTCAATAACTACTTAACAAAATACCAAAAATTACTACAATTACCCCAAAAGCAAAAACGTTAACAACAAAAATCAAAATAATTTAGGCTCATCTTTACGGAAAATTAAAGTTTCTTCAGAAAAAAATGGCCCAATACTACAACAAAAAAAAATAAGGTTTACTTATTACGCCAAAAGCAAAATACAATTTTAAACATCTCTTAAATTAAAATAAAAAAACCCAGCGATAAACTCGATTTTAAAAAAATTTAACCCATTCAAAATTAATAAAGTTATTTCCAAAACCAATTATTAATTATCGCTACCCAAAAACATAAAGATACACCTTATTTTCCATGTTTCCCTGCTTAAACCAACACCCAAAAACGTCCCGTTAAAAATAAACCTGGAACTTGAAAAAAACTTTGACGAATATAAAATCGAACAAATACTGGACTCCAAAATAATCAAAAACAAAATTTAATACCTAATCAAATAAAAAAATTACCCACGGGAAAAAAATATATAGAAATTACTTAACCATTTAACAAATACGATAAACTTAATTAAGACGTTTTACCGCCAAAATCTTAACCGACCGTTTCTAACGCGGCCAAAGTCACAGGCGATAACGGTCCCCTACTTAAATTTAAACCTTCGGCGTTCCAATCGAAAAAAATAAACGCCTCGGTTATGGCGTTTATTTCTAAAACAAGCTATACTTGCTTCGTTTCCACACGACATCGTTTCTTTTCCATTTTTTCCCGCTTTTCTAATTAATCTAACTCATAACCCTCGAAAAACAACTATAACTTTTTTTCTTCAAAATATTTCCCTAACAACGCAAACGTTATAATTTATTTATTTTTTTTGACATTTCCTCTTAAAATTTTCGCTACAATTCCACAAATTCGTCTTTAACAGCACGACGCTCCTTTTAAAAACGGTCGCATTTAAAACTAATATTTTTTTAACAAAAACATGGCAATTACTAATCCGTCACAGTAACGTTAACAACGGATACAGTAATAACAACTTAAAATGCTTTCCGTCATAAAGCACTTAAACTTCCCGAATAAAAAACAATTGGAACAAGGTAACACCTTAAACCCAAACTTAAAAATATAAGCAAACCGGTTATTACGAATTTAACGTTAATTCGTACGGGATTAATACGTCGATTTTTCTACTCAACCCGCTATGGTAAATTAGCAATAAGAAAACGATTTTCAATTAAAAAAAAAGGGACTTACCTTTTTATCTTTAGGACAAAAATCCTAAAAGGAAAAAAATGGTATTACGGATCCCCGAATAAACCCGTTCTGGAGGCCCCAAGGCTGCAAAAAAAGGAAAACTCCACACTTTAAATCACGTAACTTAAAGTAATCTAACTAATCTATTAAATCACATAAATTACTGTAATCTAAGTAATCTAACAGATCCAAAAAATCAATATCACACCAACAAAATGGAAAAAGGTATAAAGGCTTCAGGTTCCTTATATAAATAACCACCTACTTAATTTTTCGCTCTTTAACTATCAATCTAAGCTCTCAATCTGGAAACAACTGCACCGTTCTCTGATTAAGGGAAAAATCTTTAAACCTCTTTAACGAACAAAACCACTAAATCATTCCTCGCCCTATTGTTACCTGCAAATCAAGACCCATTTCGGATATTGCTTATATCTCCAGGTGGATGTATAACAGGTTCGTTACACCTTACTTGCTTATTAAGAGTTATTTTAATATATTTCGAAATAATAATAAATTTTTTTTATTTCTTTTTAGTAACATTAGTTCCCGATATATTAATGAAAATTTTAATACTTTATAAAAGTTAAAAAGCCTTGAAAACATAATTTGTACATATGGTTTGAGCTTTGGCAAAAATTAAAAATATATTGGAAATATTATATAATAAAACATTAGAACATTTTTATAATATTAATATATCTGTACAATTTCTTAACGTCATGATATATTTAAATAATGTATATTTTCGTTTATATAATTTTAATTTTGTTTAAATTTTCCTATTTTAAATTTGCTGAACATACTACATAAGCCTTCCGGATATCCAAGCTTTCCGGATTGTTCTGAGCATATTTTAACCATTCAACTTTAACCGTCCATTTTTCAACACCATAATATGGAACGGCTTATAAAACAAACAAGGATACACCTCGCCGTTTAAGCAAAGAAATAAAAGCGTCACTTAGTTATAAACGGTTTAAATCTATTTACGGCGTTACCGTATCTACGTTATATATATAATATAACGGTATTCCGTCTTAATACGATTATATAGCGAAAACGCGAAAATTTACCCGGACCGAAAAAAAAATCGATTATTAGCCGAATCTTTAACTTCGATACGCAAACGTTTCCTATTTGGCGTTAATATATTGAAAATATGGCGAATTTGTTATTTGCGTAAGGCGTTACTAAATGCGTTAAAATTAATTGAATATATAATTTGTAAAACTGCGAAAAAGTTTAAAATGGGTTGGAATCGAAAGATACATTGCCAAAATGTTTTACATAAAAATCTAAAAATATTTCGCAAATAGTTTAACCTATTCGAGTTGCAATTATTAAATACCGTATTGCGAAAAAGAAAATTTATAATTTCAATAAAATAAAGTGTTTAATAATGTTTTTTATGGCGGTAAATATAATTATTACAAATGCTAAAAAACGTGGAAAACTGAGATAAGTTTAATAAGAAAATCGGGAATAGTGTTTAGTAATATAACCTGTTTATTCTTAAGACTGGGCTTTATTTTTATTGATTGTCCTTACTGGAAAAATCTACATTTTTCGCTCGTTCGCCGATAATCCACTTTGATCTAACTACAAATTTTCTATAAGCGAAAACGGCTGGATAATAAATAAATGAGGCTTAAAATATATTAAGTGTTTCGACAAATATATTAAATCGCGTACCAAAAATTCGAAACGTCTCCTTGTCCTCGACGGTTACCAAAATTATTATTCGATAGAATTCGCAAAATACTGCCCAATTAACGATATCATCATACTTTGTATACCTGCCCATTTTTCCTATCGGCTTTAATCTTTCGACGTATCCTGTTATTCCGTATTAAAACGTACGTATTTGCTTTATATCGAAAATTTTATACGGTAGTACGTTATCTATATTACCAAGAAAGATTTTACTGCCGGCTTTCGTAACGCATTTAAAGCTATTATAACAACCGATAATATTAAATCCGGATTCGCAAAAATAGAACTTATTTTATTCGTCCCTTATTACGTTATTTCCGAATTAAAAATTTTAATTATACCTTTACTAATTATTTCGCCGTTTACTTTTATTAATTTCGCTATCTTCTTACCCATAAAAACCTCTCGAAATATTGTTAAAACTATTTAACGAGGATGTCATTGGCAAAAAAAGATCAAAAACCACCAGAGTAGCTCGTAGACAAAAATAATTAAATCGGTAGCTTTTTGTAATAAAAACCAACTCATTGTTTTTATACGAAAACGTTCTTTTTCGAGAAAAAACGGCTACTTGTGCAAAATGAACCATATCTTTAGTAAACGCCGAAAAACTAAAAACAAATGTATTTTTTAAAAACTTTATTTATTATAAAGGAAATACGAGGTCTTATAACCACGAAAAAAGGAAATAATGAATAATTACATTTAATAATAGCTGAAGGTGGTCGTTACAAAAAGGTTCAGGCGAAAAAACAGAAATATGGCATTTGTAACAAGCTCGGACATAATGCGCGCATTTATGAAAATGTTATAAAGACATTCAGCGTTAAAATGTTTGATTAATTTGAATTAATTTATGGTATTATAGTTAACTTATTTGACTTTGTTATCGAGAAATGCTAAAAACTATTCGGAAAACTTGTGCATCCGAAAAGCTTGTATAGTACGTTATATAAACATAATTATATATTAAAAAATTTAATTTACAAATATTTAATAATATAATAAAAGTTTAATAAACTAATATAAAATATATACGATGGTTAAATCCATTTTTTAAATAATAACTAACCTATAATATAACTTCGTTACTTAAAATACACTGAATATTGCGAAATCTAATTATAATTATCTTTTCACTTAAATTTCTATAATATCTCGCTTATATAAACTCGTACGACTTAAATTTAATAATTAGTTGTCACAGTCCCAAGTGGCACCTTGTAGGTATATAGGGCAGAACAAGGCGGTCAGGGTTCGAGCTGACAACGTTCCACTTTTAGTAGTGTAATGGCTAGATTCTTGTTCTTCTGTGCCGTAACATTAGTTAAACCTTTAGTGTTACGACCCAACCGGCCTTGGCCTGCAGAAACGGTCAAACTAGGACTAGGGAATTACGTTATTCCAGATTACGTAACAGATATTTAATAAAGGTCTACTGAGTACGAACGAATAATATTAAGCAATCGTTTAACAAATATTTACTTGTAACGGCTAGACGGTTTAACTAACTATTAAACCTTAGTCGTACAGTTTTATCTTAACAGAAGTATCGTGAAAAACTGAGCAATAAATATCGTAACGTATTACGTTTCGTAATATAAAAAGTATTTTGAGTAACGATTTAGCATTACAAGCTGATATTGTCTAAATTATGGAAATAATAAACGTATATATTTTATTCTGGCTTAAAATATTTTAGACTAATTTGAAGATGTTTAATTCATTAAGTTCTCTTAAGTTCTTTTAAGCCCTCTGTAATTTAACTAACTTAACGTCCTTAAGCTAATGGTAACGTTTAAACTTATTAAGTCGGTTATGTAACTTTTTGGCGTAGGTCGGGGCTGGTTTTCCTTGAAGGCCCGACCGTCCGTAAAGGGCTAAGACCGTTAGGTTATAATACGATCTCCTCCCTTCTAGGATTTTACACCTAAATATCAAATTATTCGTTCGTCGGTTTTTGGTAAATACTTTCTTTTTTTTATATTTATTATGTCGAGTTATATGGAAAAATGTTATTTTCGTAAACGTATTAATATTTATTTTTTTCAGAACATATTAATTATTTTAATTTTATTATTTTATTGAATTTTCTCTTTTTACGTTATAAATTGAAGAATAAAATTTACAAAACTTAGTATATTTTGGGAAAATATGTACGTTATATTGAATATCGGAGCCCTTATAAGATTTTTATGTTTTTCGAATTTAAACCTAATAAATTAATTGCGAAATAGGACGGTTTCAAACTGGCGAAATATATTATTAAAAAGGAATTATCAAAAACTTCATAACGTTTAAAAAATTATTTAGCCGTTTAAGCCGTTTGCGAAAATAGAAAAAAAGGTTTCGCAACCGTAATATATAGATGTTTCGTCAAGGTATCCAAAGTGCGAAAGCTATGCAGGAATTTAAGCGTTTCGAAAAGGAATAGAAGTAATTGGAAATTGCCGTTACAGTTATTACGTTAACGCAGGCTGCGGCTAACTGGCTTGATATCTCGGTTACTAATTGGTTAATTATTAATTAAGATATGTTTATCGTTATTAGTAAAAATTCTTTAATAGGCGCTGGGCGTTAATAAGACTTTTGGCAGATTTCTAGATATTTGCAGAATCTGGGTATTTTTTCTATTTAATCAGGTACTAAGTCCGTTTTATTTTCGAATATCGAAAATCCTTTTTTTATATATCTCTTCGTTTTTTGCCTTTATATCGTTTTATGCCGTATTTGTTTTTATTTTATTTGCTATTAATTCGAATAAAAAAAGTAAAAAATTGAATAAAGTTTAACTTTTGACAAATGCTCTAATTAATAATTATTTTCTAAGATTTCTTTGGCGATTTTGGATAAACCGATATACTTAAAATCGAATTTTTTGTTACGTCATTTTGTTTAAATATTGTTGGTAACAAAAAAACCATTTCCTCTTTTTTGAAAATTAGTTTTTTAACCTTTTTTAGGTTATAATACTTGCTTATTTAATTACGTACGAATTCCAGTTCTGGTTTTAGTTCCAATTATTATTATTATAATTATTTTAATGTAAGGATTAATTTAATATTAATTAATTTATTATTGAGCATTTCTTTATAAACCTTTGGAATAAAACCAAAATTTACGTTCGTTAATATTTTTGTAATACCTTCGTAATAGCAGCTGTTATAAATTAGCTAAGCAATAAGTAATGTTTTATCCAGTTATTCTATTCGCAATTAATATAATATTATAAGTAAACTCTTATATTTTGCTTCGTTTATTTTATATATTTATTCGTTTAAAATTTAAATACGTTAAATCATTTGTAAATTAGGCCGATCTGTATTATAAGGCTCCGCCAAAATTTGGATGCAAATATTGCTTTTTTATCTAAAATAACTTTTTTTAATAATTCGTATATACTAAAAATGTATTTGAAAACACTATATGCTATTTATTTGACGTTTATATTTTTATAATATAGTAAAAAATTAAAAGCTTCTGTAAATCGGTCGACGGATACAAAAATACTATCGTAATATATTTTTATTACTAGATTTTCAGATATAAGAAATTTGGTAATAAAGGTAAATCTAACTAAATATTGTGATCGTTTTATAACTAATAATAACTGTAATTTTCCATATAACTTATATCGTCGAATCTTTGTTTTGGCGTAAATATCGTAGTACGGTATAATTTTTTATATCGTTAAATTTAGTTTAAAAAAGAAATATTTGTATTAAAGCCGTTTTAAGGTTTTATGGATCCCTAGATATCCGTATAAATAATATTCATATATATTTCGTACTAAATCCTTTTATTATTCCTTTAAATTTTGTATTTTATTCGTTTTTCGAGTTTCTGGGAAATTATTATTATATAATTGGATTTTCCTTTATATATCAGAGGGTATTGCCCAAATAATCGTAATTTGTTATAAGCGTAAACATCTTTTTATAATAATATCGAAAATTATATGGCTAATTTTAATTAATTTTTCTTTAAGATCTGGCCGTTTGTTTAAAGCGTTAGCTTTATTATTCCCTAAACCTTTCCTATAAATAATAACTAAATCGAAATTTGCCAATTTTTCTGCATAATAAAATTATCGTCCGGTAAACTTTTTGGTTATAATAAATCGGGGAAAATTTTAATAATCGGTATAAACCTTAATTTAATACAAATTTCCCTTTAAAAATACCTACAATTTTCGGAATCCCATAATAATAACCATAAACTTTATATTGGAAATGCTGTAATTATATTTAATTCATTTTAATTTATATTAAAAGAATATAATAAAGTATAATTTGCCTTAGTTATTTTATTACCCGATTAATACGTTTAACGTATAATTTGAAATATAGGTTTTTATTTAAGGGGCCGGTTGGGATTGTATATAATTAAAACTGGCCTGATGGTAATTAGATTCTTAATATCTTAAAATACTTTTTCCGTATTTAACGTCTATTTAAACTCTTTTTTCTTTATAAGGTTTATTAAAGCTATAATTATTTTGCTAAAATTTCAAATATATTTTCTATAATAAATGGTAAATCTAAAAAATACCTGTACCTTGTTAAGCGTAATGGGCGTTTGTTATTTTGTAATTATAACTCCTTTTATGGGATCCATCTTAATATGTTCTGAGATAATAATATATCTCAGATATTCCACTTTTTGCACGTAAAATTAATTTTTTTTCTGTATTAATAAATAACTTTACGTTTTATAAAGTTTGCAAAATTTTGTAAACGTATTGTGTATATATCTTTTCTGTTTTTCAAAATATGAAAATATTATTAAGGTAATATATAACGAAAATATTGAGATATTTTCGTAATATATAATTAACTATTCGGTAGATAATTATTAATACGTTCTTAAATTGTATTAACGTAACCAAGTCCTTAAATAATCTGTATTTCGTTTGAAAAGCTGTTTTTTATTCGTATTTTTTTAATTTTGATAAAGTTATATTTATTTTTAAGATCGAAGCTTGTAAACTATAAGGTTCCATAAAGTCGGGTTTTTATTTCTGTAACTAAGAATAATAATATTTAATTTTTAAGAATAATTTTGTTTAATTATCGATATTTAATTATAAATTGTAATTCCCCCTTTTTTAGTACCAATACTATATAGTATTCTGCCGGTAATTTCGCAAGTCAAATCCTTTCTTTTGTAATAGAACTTTTAGGCATTTTCTGAAAATACGTAATTCGTTTTCCTTAAGGTTATAAATAAGGTAAAATTTAGTCGAAAATCCTTTTTAAGGATTATTTAATGATTTTATGCGTTACGTTTCAATAATTTCTTATGAAGTTCCTTTTTAAAAAGTTGCTTATATATATCATAACACAATAGCATATTAATTAAAGTTTCTGAATTTTAGAGCTATTATTTTAAATCGATATTTAATGGCTTTAATATCGCTTTGATAATAATAATATATCGAGTTTTTTTTGATACTTATTTCTTTTGTGTCTTATCTCTTAGCGTAATAAGGTTTTCGTCGTATCCTTATGCTTATATTCGACGGTATTTTCGATCGAATATTAATATCTTAATTTTTTTTATTAGCTAATACGTTATAATATAAAGTTTTATTTGACGAATCCTCTTATTAATCAAAATTCCGTACTTGTGTATTTATAGTAATCCTAAGATCATATCGTAATTCCTCAATGCAACCATATCGAAATTAACTAATTGGTATTATTTTTAAATAAACATTTCCAAATAATTAATTTCGCGTATAAATTTCTCATAATTATAAGCAAATTTCTAACCTCGGCATTCGTCGTTATATAAAGTTTTAATTTTAATTTTTGTAATAATATAAACTTATTTCTCGTATTTAGTATAATATAATATCTATTTAAACATTTGCAATCCATTATTGCGGTATACCAATATATTTTAATACGTATATCCAAAACAATAAAAGTATTAACGGCTTTTATTACGACGTTCAAGGCCCTTTTTCAAAATTCCCTTTAATTCTTTTAAGTTTCGTTACTTTGTAGCTCTTTTACAAGTAACGTTTTTCTTCTAAATCTTATTCGAATTTATTAAGCCTTATTTATATTTCGGTATTTATTATGTTAAGCTATTATATTTGTCGTTATTACCGGCTTATTATTTTTTCGAACTGTATTAAATATTTTTAATTCTGTTATAATTATTTTCCTTACTAAATAATTTATTTTCTTAAATATATAATTATATCCTATTATATATTATGTTAATTATCATTGTAAAGTTTTTTTATTAATTAAAATATTTTTAATAACTTTGTTTTCTTAAAGATTTATGATAAATATTAACTCAAAATGGAAATTTATAGTAACTTTTTAATAATAATTTTTATTATATGCTAAATCAATTCCTTTTCCGTTTGGTAATTACATTACTAATAATAATAAACGGGGTTTCTTTGCGGGTATTTTTTTTCGGGTGATTATTTTGTTTCGGCCAGTTATTAAATATTTTCTGATGTTATGGATCGAAAATGTCGATACCATTACTTATTATTCTTATTATTTCCCATACGGTTTAGAAAATCGAATCTTTTATAATATAGACGAGTAATTTCTCCGTAAATACACTATTTTTATTTTTCGTAATCAGGATATTTTCGTCGTCGAAAATATATAATATGCATCTTGCAATATTGATCAAGGATTCCGGGAAAACCTTTTTTATCCAGTCCTAGTATTTGCGTAATTATCCTTATAATGCTTCTTGTTATATTCGCAATACCTATTAAGCCAGCTTCCTGGCTTTTCGCATTCCCTGCTGTACTTTTCGCCATAGGGGACCTAGTACGTACTTAGGCCGAAATATGTTAATAGATTTGCTTCCGTTCTTCTGATTTTTTCTGGATTATCCCTTAAGTACTGGTTTCCAGTTGTTTTAACGAGTTTTTTGTTATGGCTGCACCATACCATTACGCCACCAGGGGAAAAGATCGGTGGAATGATCGTAATTGTGGCAATCATCCTGGTGCTTACAGCTGTATATATGTACTCGTACATGTTGGAAGACATTACGGGTGACCAGGCCGTAAAATCTTTTAGATACTTTATACTATGCTGCCTTGTGTCCCATCTTGTTATAATTAAAGCATTTGATCTAGCTCTAGTCCTTCCTATAAGTAACTTCTTGTTCCATGGGTCCTAATTCCGTACCGTAAGAAATATTGCTGCGTCGAAAAGCGCTGGTATTGGCCGTATATCGGGATTTGTTATTATTTTTTCCTTTAATACCTTTAATACGCCAGGCCTATTGTCGATCGTCGATCTTAATTATTATAACGATATAATCCGATAAATAATTAAGCCGATTAAGCTTAAAATTTTTTTATATTTCTTTTTTTAGGCCGTTAAAACGTTTCATTATTAATATTTTTTATCCTTAATTTAATTTATAAATTAATTAAATAATCGTATTACCGTAACTAGATATTATTGCTTTTTATCGTAATTATTAAATTTATATTTCGACTTTTATTTTTTTATTTATTATTTCGAAAGTTTTCGTTAATATTTATTTAAATTATGCGTAATTATTATAAAGGCGTATTATTTTTAGGTTTCGTTTTTCGACTGGCAAAATAATGTACTTTTTTTATTACGGGCTCGAACCAAATAATAGTATTTCCGGTAAATCGTCCGATTACGAATGCGATTCGTATAATGAGCGTAATAAGCCAAATAAGAAAATATATAAAATATATTTGGTATGAAGAATAATTGTAACTTGGTTAAGGTTTCGTCGAAAAGCTCTGGCTTAAAAAGTATAAAACCTTTTCGTAATTTCTTGGTAAAATTTAGCTTAATAATTTAGTTCGTTTAAAAAGGTTTTTCGGTTTCGGGAACTTTTTTTTTTCTTTAAGTTTCTTATAGGCGGCTTAAAAGGACGTCGTAACGTTATTATTGTTTTTCTTTAGCTGAAAAATGCATTTACTTATAACGTCCAGGCATCGAAAACCCTTTTTTACAAAAAAAGCGAGGCCTTTTTTTTCGCATTTTATTTTAATATCCGGGATATCAGAGACTTGGTGAGTGGGTTATTCGGGCTACTTGCTAATAAATATAATATCGGCGATATTGCTCAAAATTTAACGGTATTATTAAACAAAAGCTTATAACATATAACGGCTAAAAAGTTTAACCAATTATTAAGCTTCAATTACACAGATTTATGTTAATAAAAAATGCGTAAAAAACTAACTAATAAATACCGTAATATATTACGTTTTATAATCCTACAAATATTTTAAATAATGAGTTATTATAATAAATTAATATTATTTAAATTATAAAAATAGTAAATATATATATTTTATTCCCCCTTAAAATAATTTAAATTTGTTTGAAGATATTTAGTTAATTAAGTCCCTTTAAGCCCTTTTAAGCCTTTCGTAACTTAACTGGCTTAACGTCCTTGAGCCATTGGTAACGTTTGAGCCCATTAAGCCGGTTACGTGATATCTTGGCGTAGTTCGGAGCTGGTTTTCCCTGGGGGCCCGACCGTCCGTGAAAGGCCAAGACCGTTAGGTCATGACATTACTGAGCAGGGATAAATAATAATAATTGAATTAAAATATATATGTTCATGACTTCTAAAATTTAGATAGCACCAGCTTGCAATAACATATCGTTACCCAAAACCCTCTTGGTATTACGAAACGTAATACGTTACTGTATTTATTGCTCAGACTCTCACGATATTCTCGCTAATATAAACCTGTACGACTTAGCTTTAATAGTTGGTTAAACCGTTTAGCCGTTACCCTTAGCCGTTTTTAATTTTATATATATATATAATAATACTATTAACCAAAATAATTTAATATAATTATTTTCATATAATATATATATAAGATACATTTAATTTTAAGCTACATTTTATAGGTTAATTTAAATTTTAAAAATACACATCATGAAAAGAACTTATTATTATAAAATTAGTATTGATTTTTCTGTTTTTATAATTTTAATTTAACTTTCGTTAATTCGTTACGAGGATTTTCGATTTGATGAGATAATGTTTAACATTATAGAGTGGTATTTAAACAACTTTGAAGAAATCAGAAAAACGAATTAACGATCCCTAAGCCAGCTAAGGTAACTTCTTAGCTACGTTATATAAAAAGCTGACCGGATATATGTCGACAACACTGCACACAGTATGGCGTTACATTGTTGACCATCCAACATACTTACCATGCAATGTTCACTCGGTAGGGGTCTCCCGATAAGCCATACTTTAAATGGCACTGGAACTCAATTCATGTCGATTATATAGGACAAACATGGAACATTCAGTCAGAGAAAGCCAATAATCAGGTGTCCGCTACTTTTCTTTTCCCACTTCAATCAGTTTATCCCCACGCCCGGTACACCAACAAAAAGTTAAAGTGGCCATCGCTGTCAAAGGGACAATTCTCGTCACCGGAGCAAACGGCGGGCTCGGCAGCGCAATCGCACACCAGTTCGCTTCAAAACCTGAGCTTTCCGCTTACCACGGGCTCTACACGGTCCGCGACACGTCACACGCGCCAGCTCTCGCCTCAGCTCTGGCACATGGCGCGACGCACCCGTATGATGTCGTCGCCCTTGATCTGACGAGGCTCGACAATGTCCGCTTAGTGGCGGAAGGGATCAACGTAAGTCTGCTAATCATAATCGCCCCGATGTACCTTTTCGTCACTTAGCACACGCTTCCAGTGCCTGACGCTGACGGACTATACACAGGCGCGTGTTTCCGCAGGCGAAATCCCACCGATCCGTGCCCTCATTCTCAACGCCGGCTTCCAGGACTTCGGTAAGCAGAGATGGACGGCTGGTGGACTCGATTATACCTTCGCGGCAAACTATCTCGGACACTGGCTTCTCACCATTCTTTTGCTCAAAGGTATGGATAAGCAGGCCGGGCGCATCGTAGTGATTGGAAGTCAGGCTCACGAGTAAATGCTGTTCCTTTTCGTTTTTTTTTCTTTTCTTTCGTTTTCTTCCCGTTCTTCAACACAAGCCCTGTGACCAATGAAACCAAGGCTAATTCACATCGCTCCTGCCTAGTCCCAAGGACCCGCGAAACGCGATGGGCAGAGCCTTCGTGGATCCTAAGTACCAGACCATTGTCACCGACACCGCTAGATTCGAGGCTATCTCCAAGGGAGCATGGAGCCCCGCGAGCGAAGACGCTTCCTTCCAAGGCGGATATCGGCGGTACGGCGCTTCCATGCTCTTCCTGATCATGATGCAGCACGAGTTGCAGGCGCGACTGAATGCGGACCCCACCCTTAGCAACATCTGCATTCTCGCCGTCGACCCGGGCACGATGGTTAGCGGTATGCAGCGGCTTGCGCCGTGGGCAATCCGCGTGCTTATATTTAAGATTATTTATACGGCCTTGTTGTGGCTGAACCCGAACAATGGGCGAGCGAGGCCAACCAGCCGATCGGCAGCCGATGTCTTGGAGGCAGCATTTGGAACAGAGGGAGGCGAGCTTCCCAAGGATAAGTACTATGACGGGAGGTCCCCATTCGAGACAAGCGAGGAGTCAAGGGATAGGGAAAAGAGGGAGTTGGTGTGGAAGGAGACAGTAAAGTTGGCCGGCTTAAAGGAGGGCGAAACCGTTCTCACAAACTGGTAGTAAATAGCTGAGCTACTATTAGTTGTACCTTGCTTGAGATAATTCTTTTCGGGTTTAGCAGTTGCCAGGCGAAATTGTTTTGGGGTTTAGCAGTTGCCAGGCGTAATGATAATTTAATGGTTGGCACAATTTATATATTTATTGTTAGTTGTGACGAGCTAGGGGTTTAACCAACCATTAAACCTTAGTCGTGCGGGTTTATGTTGGCAGGAGTATCGTAGGAATCTAAGCAATAGATACAGGAATTGTTAGATATAAGGGACATCAGTTGTGTGTGTATTGATGACTAGTTGCAAGTGCTCTAGAACGCGCACTGCACTTGAAGGTGATCTAGTCCCGGAACATATATGTTCCGATCAAAGGGAATCTTCCGTATATGGGGTGCTAAAGTACCCCCTGCTAACCGATATGCCCCCTTAATACCTTAAAACATTTACGGTGTTAATTGTTATAACTTTTAAAACCATAACTATTTATTTTATATTTTTCTGTTAATTAATTTTTCTTAATTAATTTTTTTTAAAACTTTTTTCGCAAAACGTTTTTCCGTTAATCGAAAGCTTTTATAATATTTATTAATTTTAATTACTTTTTAAAATATTTAAGAAGTTTACGTAAAACCGTTTTCGTTTAACCGCCGGTTAATATATCTCTTATAAATATATAATTTATTTGAATTAAATCTCTTTTTGCGGTTTATCGTAATTAATAATTGTATATATTTATATGCCGTAAGTTTGTTCTTAATAAGGTAATATTAATATAAATAAACCATATACTTTGTTAATTATCGTATTATATATTTAATATAATTTGTCATTTTTTAATTAATAAAAATTAAATAATTTTTTATTATAATTTATGTAAAAAATAATAATTTTATTTTTATTAGGAAAATAATCATTATATTTTATTTATTTGCTTATTATTTTATAACTTTTTAAACAATTTTATAATGTAAATTTAAAAGCTTTTTTCAGTTAATTACATTACTTGGGAAAAGAAAACACATTATTTTAAGTATTTAATAAATTTTTATTTCCGAAATATAATATTAACGTTTGAATTCCGATTTAATATACTATAATTCGGTCGGCAACTTTATAATATATGTTATTAGAGTTTAAATCAAATGGGATAAATTCAGATATTATAAAGAATATATTAGGTTATATATTAGTTACTACTAAAAAAATTAAACCCATTTTCTTTAAATAATTTTTAATGAAATTTAAGTTTAATCAAAATTCAGTAATAACTTAGTATTAATTATGTGTATTTTGTAAGGCTACCTAAATATCTTTTAGGTATTAAGTTAATTAATTTATTTATAATGTTAAATTAAAATAATTAAATTTTTTATTAAATTTATTTTTAATTATTTCGCTACTAAAAATATTGTAAGTTTTTGTTTTTAATTTAGGTATACCGTTTTTATATTTATTAAATTAATTAATTAACGAAATTCTAATTTTCTGATAATATATTATTATAATATTATTTACCCAAAAAATAAAAATTTCTAAATTAACAAAATAATAAGGTTCGTAAGGAACAGGATTAAGTTTTAACTTTTTAAATATTTTAATAAAATTCTTTTATTATAATAAACGTACTTTTCTTAATTTATATAATATCCTTTGACTAAAAAAGTTTTATTACGTTATAATTATTTTAAAGGCATTTTTAAATATATTTTATAAAATATATTCATATTTATAAAAGGGTTTATAATATTATATTATTTAAGGTTTAAATTAACTTTAACCGTATTAACAATTAAAATTCGAAACGAAGTTTTAATAAAAATAATTCCGTACATATCGTTATAAATAATTTTAAATTATTAATTTTTTCGCATAATAAAAAATGCGCTTTATATTTTGAGAATTAGATATATTTGTTAAATTTATAAATATATATTTATTTGCATTTTACAACTTATGCTTTTTAAATAAAAAACTAATTAACGGCCTTTGAAAATTATATATTTTATAACATTATAAATAAGCTTTTTCGGTTTTACGAAATATTTTCTTTAACGGATATATATTTAGTTTTTTGTAGGTTTATGGTAATAACGCTAAATTACTCCCATATATTTGCTTTTATAATTTAAATGACTTTTTATATGCTAAATTATTATTTTCTTCAGATTAAAATAACATGTGTTTCGGATAATTACAGTTTTTATATTTTCTCAACTTACCGGCTAATTATCGTATATATTTATAAAAGGAATTAAACGTTCTATATTAAATATAATTTATTATTTTTTACATTCGTTTTGGATAATATTTTTTTAATTTAAAATATATAGGGAACTTACATTTATAACCTATAATGTACTTTGGTTTTTATTATTATTTTAAGTTAAACAATATAAAAAAAGGTTAAGGTTATTTTTAATTTTTCCGTCGGTATAATAATTAAAATAATTATTAAGGTAAACGTGGGTAACGGTAATAATCCAGAAAGTGAAAATAATTTGAATATAACGGTTATATAAAGATAATTAGTTATTTACAAATAAATTTATTTTTCGTTATTCTTTATATATTTTATATTATTATTTTTCTGGACATACTTTTTTTATTTAGCTTGTAATTAAATTATTTTATTTAGGTTTTTATTTGTTTTCCACGTAAATTCAATAATTTTCTTTTTAATTATATATTTGTATTTATCGAAATAGTTTTTGTAATTTGTTTCTATAATGTGCACAAAGTTATTTTTTAGGTTTTTGATATTACTTAAAAAAGTAACTTTTTTATTAAATTATATATTTTTAATAATAATAACTTTATTAATTAATAGGTTCAAGATTGCGTATATATTTGTAAATCCGAAATCGACAAAATAATTAATTTATATTTTAAAATTTAATTTTTATAGGTTTAAATGTGTTTATGACGGTAATAATCATAACATAAATTATATAGCTGTATATTCGTAAATATCATTATTAATTCTTTTTTTGAAATACTATAATGTTATTTTTATATATTAAATAAATATAGTAAGTTTCGTATAAATTTTGTCAAAAATATATATTTAAAAATACAATTATATTAATATATTATTGTTTTAAGGATATATATAATTAGAAACGATAATAATTTAATATTATTGAATATCGTAATTATTATTGTTTAATTATACTTTTTAAATATATTGTATTTACATTTTAAATCGGGGTATATAGTATGAAGGGTTTAAGTTTAATATTAAAAAAAGTATTTAAAATATATTTCGAAATTAATAATTTTTGATAATTTTGTTATTATATTTAATTTCTTATAGAAGGACTTTATTTTGCTTTCGGTTTTTAAAGTAAATATTCTAAATAAAATCTAAATATGTATCGGTGACAAATGTAAGGTATTTATATGTTTTAAGTTTTTTTTTCAAAGTTCACACAATCGATAACAATTCTTTATTTTAATTAAGATATTGTTTTTTTGGTTTGCGGGATATTAGCTTTTTAACTTTACCTCATTATATATTTGGTATTCGACTATTATAAGATCTTTTAGGCGGATTTCTTTCGTATAAAATTGTAATTAAGTAATTATTTCGGGTTTTAAATATTTTAATTTTAATTATAATATAATGTTATTACCGATTGGAACTGTTGTCTTTATATGAATTGACGGTGTATTTATAAATTAATAAAATTATATAAGTAATTAATAGGTTAATAGTTTCGATAACCAATTTATTAAATTTGTTTATTAACGTAATAATTATTATATTACATTTAGTTCGAATAAAACTATCGGTTTTTCAGTTATTTTATTAATAACTTTCTTTCTAGAACTGGCGGAAAGATATTAAATTATATGCGAAACTTTTAGAATTTGATCCGTCGTATAAACGTAATATTTTTATATTATTAAGGTTTTGAAAAATTATATTAATTTTTTCGCACCTCTTTTTCGAGACGGAATTATAATTTACGTATATCCGGTTATTTTACACTGGAAATTTAAAATTTAGAAATTTGTTAATTAAGTTCAAAATATATATCGTAGATTTTAAGTCCAAAATAGCTAAATTCTTTAAAGCGTAAAATAAACTATTTATGGCGTGACGTTAATTAATAATTAAAAAATATGCTAATTTTTATCGTACTTTTTTCAAAAGTTAATTTATCTTTTGTACAATAGGTTTTTCTATAATTTTCGATAGGCGGTCGATTTTTTTCTTTAAAGATTAAACGGCGTAAATTTGTCTTTAAATATATGCTATTATTTCGTTATTAAAACGGAAACCTTTTGGGAGTTTTTTTTAGGAAATACAAAATAATAATTAGATAATATATAATAATTAATTAAGTACGTTTTGTAACGGATGCCCTTTATGTTTAATTTCTGATGCTTTTGCTTATTACTATTTCGGTCCGTATAGGAAATTTTACGGTTATTTCGTTTCGGCTTATGGCTTAAAATTTTTCTTTACGGCTAAAAATTAATGTTCTTGGGATTTTTTAACTAAAGTTGTATTGATTAAAGGAGTTTGCAAGTATCTCGTAAAGCGTTAAAAATATTGCCTGAATATTTCGCAATATAAATATAAGATAAGTTATAATTTAATAATCGAAAAAATTAGTTGTCTTTTTTTGAAAATTAATCGTATCGTTATCGATTTCGATTTTTTTTATTATCTAGAAAATAATCGCCCATATTTTAATTATAGGGGTTAATATTATATATAAGTCGTTAATTTATATAATTGTCGTTTTCGTTTTTGGAATATTATATTATTATTTGAAAGCCATGATATTTGGTTATCTTATAATATATTTATTTCGTATTTTACCAGATTTCGAAATTTATTTTACCGTTTTGCGATATTTTCGTTAAATATTAATTAGGAATTTATTATTATATATACTACCGGATTCGCCAACGCTGGCATATTACTTTCGGAAGTTCTTTCTTAAAAAAAGCTGGTATTTTTCATTGTTGGAAATGCCGATTTTAATATTTATTTCGTAAGGTTTTTAATGTTTTTACGAAAAATATCGTATTTTCGATTTTTATAAGTATACGCCGTAAAGTCCTGATTATAGGATTATTTGCTTTCGGTCGTTATTTTAAGGGTACTTATTAAGTGATTAATATGATCAATTTTTTCGGTAGTTTTTCCGGAGGATATAAATGTGGACGAAGAACCGCTTGGGGTATTGGTTTGTATCGTATAGCGGATTTGTCTTTTTAGATAAGAAGTTATACTGGGTTCTGTAAGTTTGATAAGTTACTAAAGGTTTTAATTCAGATAGATATAATTCCAAAGATCGAGTGCGTATGCTTTAAATTGAAATTCGTTTTTAAAGCGATTTTTGTTCTTAGGTTCTTTATAAATAACGGAGGACGTTAAACGTACGGTTATTATTATTATTAACGTATTTCGATAAATACAATTAATATATAACTTATATCGTTTTAATAATAGCTCATTAATTGATATATACCGTAACTAAATAAATAAAACTTTGAATTGTTAAATATAAGAGATACTAATTATATATATATTGATAACTAGTTGCAAGTGTTTTAAAACGCGTATTGCACTTTAAGGTGATCTAGTCCCGGAACATATATGTTCCGATCAGAGGGAATCTTCGGTATATGGGGTGCTAGAGCACTCCTTGCTAGCCGACAGTAATCGTGTTGCGTCTCGTAATATTAAGGGGTGCCTTGGGTAACGAATTATTATATTGTAAACGATTAATATTAATATGTATTATCAGTTAAAGTTGTTTAAATTATAAAAATAATAAACGTATATATTCCTTTATAGATCCCGCTAAATCCTTTGCATTATTTCACATTTATATTACATAACTGTATAGATCCCGTTAAATCTTTTAAATCATTTCGGATCCATATTAAATAATTCCATAGATTTCGTTAGATCCCTTGGATTACTCCAGATCCATATTACGTAATTCCGACCTATTTGGGTCCCATTTCGGTTACTAAGTAACCGTCTCCGACACCCTTCTTTGGCTGGGTTATAATACGATCTCCTCTTTTCTCAAATCTTACCCTTAAGATTTTTCTGATAAATTCCTTCTTTATCTATAACTATATTTGGCCGAATTATTAAAAATCGCAAACGTAGTAACCAGAAGGAAAAGCGCGAAATTTTAGCTTTTTTTATTTTTAACTTTGGTTTTAAAGTTATAGCCTATATACCTTATTTTCGTGCTGGTACCCTTTGTATGATATCGGATTGTATAACGCGTTATTAATAATACATCCTGAAAAAACGCTATTACGATAGTTCCGGTATCCCCTTTTTTTCTTTAAATAATATTAATAAAAAGATAAAACGTTTGCAGTTAAAAAAAATCTTCCGTTCGGTAATATCTTTGCGACATTTGTTAAAAGTTATTAACCGTATCCCGTTACCTGGATAAGGTGTTATTTCGGTTAAAATGCTTTCGTATTTAGTAGGATTTCCTTCGCAAAAAAAATGAAAATAATTAACCAGGGTTTTTAATTTTTAGATAAACTGAAAAAATAAGAAAAAGCCGATCGTTTAAAAGCGGAACACAAACGTTTAAAAAG
This sequence comes from Monosporascus cannonballus, assembly GCA_004154925.1. Taxonomy (NCBI): domain Eukaryota; kingdom Fungi; phylum Ascomycota; class Sordariomycetes; order Xylariales; genus Monosporascus; species Monosporascus cannonballus. The sequence continues at coordinate 43,011 of QJNS01000205.1, forward strand.
CGAATTTCCTATTGCGTTTCCCGAATAATCCCATTCCGTCGATCTTATCGTAAATGTAAATTAAAACGCGATTATTTTTGATAATTCCGTTATTGTTAGTAAAAGATTTTTAACAAACGTTAAGCGTTAATAAAGTTGTTAATGGGTTTTTAGGTATTTTCGGAATCCGGGTGTTTTTTTATTTAATTAGGTACTAAGTAAATTCATTTGAATTTTGCATGTTAAGAATTTCTTTTATTTCGTACGTTTATTTGTTTTTTTATTTCGATATCGTTTTGTACCGTATATATCTTAATTATATCTGCTGTTAATTCAAATAAGCAAAAGTAAAAGATTAAATAAAATTTAACTTTTGGTAAAAATTCCAATAAATAATTATTTTCTAAGATTCTTTTGAAAATTTTATATAAACCGATATATTTAAGATAGAATGTTTTACTAGGTCGTTTCGTTAAAATATTTTTGGTAACGAAAAAACACCTTTTTTTTCGAAAGTTGGTCTTTTTAACTTTTTTGAGATATGGTATTTATTTCGTTAATTCCGTACGAATAGCATTTTTATTATTATTCTTTAATATAATTATCGGGATTATTTTAATATAAGCATTGCTTTAACATTAATTAAACCGTGATTACATATTTTTTATAAACTTTAAAAAGAAAATTAAAATTTATGTTTTCAAATATTATTTTGATATTTTCGTAATAATTAGTATTATACGTTAATTATACAATCAGTAATTTTTTAACCTAATTATTTTAATCGTAATTAATATAATATTATAAATACGTTTTTAAGGTTTGATTTATTCTTTCCGTTTATCCGTTTATTTGGGGTTTAAATACGTTAGATAACTTATACTTCAAGACGATTTATTTTATTAGATTTTGTTAACATTTAAATCTAAATATTGATCCTTTATTTAAAATAATTTCTATAAGTAATCTGTATATTTTAAAAATATATTTATAGAAATTTATATTATTTGTTCAACGTCAATATTCTCGTAATATAATATAAAATAAAAAGATTTGGTAAATCAATTGATAATTATGAAAGTATTCTTGTAATATGTTTTTATAATTAAAGCTTTTGATATAAAAAATTTAATAATAAAATCGAATATAACTAAATATTATGGTTGCTTTATAACTAATAAAAGGTGTAATTTTTCTTTATAGCTTATAATATCGAACCTTTATTTTAACGCAAGTATCGTATTATCGTATAATTTTCTATAGCGTTAATTCTATTTTGAAAAAAAATATGTACGTTAAAGCCGTTTTAAAATTTTGTAAATCTCTGAATATCCGTATAACTAATATTTGTATATTTTTCATACTAAGTCTTTTAAATATTCCTTTATAATTTATATTTTATTTATTTTTTAATTTTTTGGGAAATTATTATTATATTATTAAATCTTTTGGTAGATATCAAAAAATACAAGCCGGCATATCGTATTCTATCATAGGCGTATATATCCTTTTATTATAATATCGAAAATTATATAATTAATTTTAACGAATTTGTTTTTGAAATTTAGTCGTTTATTTAAAGCGTTTATTTTATTATTTTCTAAGCCTTTCCTATAAATAATAATAAAGTCCAAATTCGGTAATTTGTTTACGTATTGTAATTATCGTTTTGCAAATTCCTAAATCGTAATAAATTAAATAAAATTTCAATAATACGTATAAACCTTAATCTGGTACAAATTCCCTTTTAAAAAGTACCCACAATTTCGAAATGCGATAATAATGGCCATAAATTCCTTATCTGGAATACCGTAATTAAGGTTAATTTCTTTTAATTTATACGAAAGAAATATACTAAAGTATAATTTACTTTCATTATTTCGTTATTCGATTATTATGTTTAACGCATAATGCGAAATAGCAGTTTTTAACATAACGGAACGGTTTAAACCGTATATAATTAATACAGGTTCGTTAATAATCGTATCCTTAATATTTTGAAATATTTCTTCTATATTTGGCGTTTATTTAAATTTTGTTTTCGTAAAGTTCGTTAAAAATATAATTATTTTGTTAAAACTTCGAATAAATTTCTTATAATAATTAGCGAATACAAGGAATACCTATGTCTCCTTAATTATCGTTAATATTTACTATTTTGTAATTATAACGATTTTCTTAAGGCTTATTTTAATATGTCCTGGGGTAATAATATATGCTAAATATTTTATTTCCTATATATAAAATTATTTTCTTTTCCCGTAATGAGTAATTTTATGTTTTGTGAAGCTTAAAGGACTTTATAAAAATATTTTATATATGCTTTCTCCGTTTTTAAAAAAATAAAAATATTGTCGAAATAGCATACGACAAAAATATTAAGGTATTTTCGTAATATAAAATTTACTATTTGTTAAAAGGTTATTAATACGTTTGTAAGTATTATTAATATAATTAAATACTTAAATAATCTGTATTTTGTTTTAAAAGTTATTTTTTATTTATATTTCTTTACTTTTAATAAGATTATATTTATATTTTAATAATAATGTGGTTTAGTTGTCGATAATTGACCATAAATCGTAATTTTCCTTTTTTTGGGGTTCGAAAAATATCGGATATTTTGCTAGTAATTTCGAAAATCGAATTTATTTCTTTTATAATTAATCTTCCAGGCATTCTTTAAGGGTACGTAATTCGTTTCTGTTAAAGTTGTAAATAAGGTAAAATTTTATTAAGGACTTTTTCTTAAGGATTATTTCATAATGTTATTCGTTATATTCTGGTAATTTCGTAACGATTTTCTTTTTAAAAAGCTGCTAATATTTATGGTATTATAAAAATATATTAATTAGACTTTCTGAATTTTAATATTATTACTTTTATTATTTTAAATCGTTATTTGGTAACCTTAATATTCGCTTTAATAATAATAACGATATATCGTATTCTTTTTTAATACTTATTTTTTTCTTATGTTTTGTCACTTTAAGTAATAAGGTTTTTGTTGTATCTTTATGTTTATATTTGTCGTTATTATCGATCGAATTTTAAAATCTTAATTTATTTTGATTATTAATAAGGAATAAAACGAACTTTATTTAGCTAATTTTACCATTAATTAAAATTCCGTACTGGCATATCTATAATAATCTTATGATTATATCGTCATTTTCGAATAAAACGATATCGAAATTAATTATTTAGTATTATTTTTAGATAAAAATCTCGAAATCATTAATTTTGCGTATAATGTTCCCGTTATCGTAAGAAAATTCTTAACTTTTGGCATTCGTCGATATATAAGGTTCCAACTTGTGTCTTTGTAGAAATCTGAATTTATTAACCATATTTGGTACAACATAATTTCCGCTTAAAGTTTCGCAATTCATTATTGCGGTAAATTAATACGTTTCGATTGGTACGTATATTTAAAACAATAAGGTTATTAACGTTTTTTATTGTTACGTTTAAAGCCTTTTTCGGCAATTTCTTTCAATTCTTTTAGCTTTTATTATTTCGTAAAATTTTATAAGTAATTTCTTTCTTTTAAGTTTTGTTTAAATTTATCCAGTTTTGCTTATATTCTTTTGTTTAACGCGTTAAGCTGCTATATTTATCGTGATTACCGGCGTATTACTTTTTCGAATTTTATTAATTATTCTTAGTTTTGCTGTAATTTCTTTCCTTATCCAATAAATTGTTTTCTTATATTTGCCACTGTATTTTATTATACGTTATCGTAATTCTCGTTCTACAACTTTCTTGTAAATCAACGTAGCTTGTTTAATAATTCTTTTTTTGTAAAAATCTGTAAAAAATACTAACTAAAAATAGAGATCCGTAATAATACTTTAAAAATGTTTTTTAACCGTACGCTAAATGAACTCTTTTTCTGTTTAGTAATTATATTATCTATAGTAATAAAAAAAAGCTTTCTTACGAGTGTTATTTTATTTCGAGTTAACTTTCCATTTCGGACAGCTATTAGATATCTTCTGGGGTTACGGTTCGAAAATGTCGATATCATTATTTATCGTCCTTATTATCTCCGGTACAGTTTGGAAAATTAAATCCCTTATAATATATACGGGTAATTCCTTCGTAAATATATGGTTTTTATTTTTCGGAACCGGAATATTCTCGTTGTCGATAGTATATAATATATTTATTGCCGTATCGATCAAGGGTTCCGAGATAAACCTTTTTTGTCCAATTTTAGTATTTGCGTAATTATCCGTATAATGTTTCCTATTACGTTTGCGATATTTATTAAATTAGCTTTTTGGCTTTTCGTATTTCGCATCGTATTTCTTATTATAATAGCTTATATTAAACCTTTTGTCATAAATGTGTTGCGTATTTGGCTTGGATTATATTAATAGCTTTATTATTGTTTTTTTAATTATTTCTGAACTATTTCTCCGGTATAAGTATTTAGTTATTTTAACGTAATTTTTTGGTGGTTTTTGCATTTATAAGTTTTATATCCCATTTTGCCATAATTAAAACACTTAATCTAATTTTAATTTTATTTATGGGTAACGCCGAATTCCACAAGTTCTAAGGCCGTTCCATAAGAAATAAAGGGCGCGTCTCGTTTGTTCCCTTAGTAAAACTTGTTCTTCCCCGATCGTAAGGTATATTATCTCTTTTTCTCCTGTTATTTCTCAAATTGTCGGTTGTCCTTTTTAATTACTTCTATAATATATCGGTTTAACATAATTAATTATTCTATTCGCATAATTTTATTTTTTATGTTATTTTTTAACCTTTTATAAAATATATCGATAACGATATCGCCCTTATTATCTTTTTATCCGGCCTTACCTGCAAGGTTTTTAAAACTTGCGGCGTACTTAGACGTAAATCCTTTTTGTCGGAATCATAAGAATTACTGGGCCGTAAAACGCTTTTTATCTGGATTGCCGAAATTATCGCGCATTTTTATGTTCGAAATTGGTATGAAGCAAAAAGATTTTATTAGTAAAATTTTCTTTATTCCATTTTGTTATTTGTAAGAAATTTCTCAAAATAAGTTTAAACCAGTTAACTGTATTTCTCGTTAGGTATGTTTCTATTATTAGGACTTTATCCGCCGGGTCGTTAAGGTTTAGAAAACGAAGGGAAACTTATGCCTGGGTTAAAAAAAATTTAAGAGTTGTTTTTCTTATTATAAGGTTCCGGTTTCCTAGGTTTTATATGGGCGAAAAAGGCTTAAGCAGGTAACGTAACTTTAATTTGTCGGATTTTTTTTTTCTAATTTCCGAATTCGAACTTAAAGTTGTTAAATAAGGGTTTTCTGAAGGTTGGTTGATATTTTAATAGTATTAAATATTGTTCAAAATTTCACAGTTTTATTAAACAAAAGCTTGTAGTATATAACGAATTAACGGTTTAACTAATGATTAAACGTTAGTCGTACGGATTTATATTAGTAGGGATATTGTGACAATATAAGTAATAAATATAATAATCGTATTACATCTCGTAATACCAAGGGTATCTTAGGTAACGAATTATTATATTACAAACGATTAGTATTAATAAGTATTGTAAAGTAAAGTTATTTAAATTATGGAAATAATAAACGTATACATTTCTTTATCGATTGCGTTAAATCCCTTAGATTATTTCGGATCCGTATTAAATAACTGGATAAATCTCGTTTAATGCTTTAAATCATTTCGGATCCATATTGAATAACTGCATAAATCCCGTTAAATCCCTTGGATCACTCCGGATCCATGTCACGTAATTCCGACCCACTTGGGTCCTATTTCGGTCTTACCTCACCTCGATCAGGACCTCATTTTGGAGATTGTGACTGCGCCTGCGGCGCAGCAGCCGTAGCCACACCTATAGCTTTTGATCAAGAAATATCTGTCAAGGGTCCAATATATTAGCTAAACTCCTTTAAGAATAATACCTACAAAAATAACAAAACCTCCAAAATAAGGCCTAATAACAAATTATGATTTTTTCGTTAAGTTTAATACGCCTTTATATAAATTTGCAAAATTTATTAAGATAAAGTTTAATAATATATATAAATTACGAAATTATTAATGTTTTAACTTTTATAATTAAACGCAAAATTTATATCTTTAATTTGTAATATAATAACAATTTTAATTAATCCGAAATAAACCTTTTTGCATTAAAGAAATAATTTAAAATCCTAATTAATATATATTATAAGCCTTTATTTTTTGAAGTTAATACAATAATACCATAATTTTAAAAGCCAAAATCCTAATACATATAACCTTAAATTGTCCGTAGTAAATCCCGGAATATATATTTTTTAATTGATTAAATATTCATAATATATTTAAAAATTTGAGGTAAATGTGATGGGGCTGTATGGAGCCCTATTATGGAGCATCGAACAAACGCCGCTACCAAGGAGCACTAGCGCAGCGCCTTATATGCGCCCACACACAACTGTATTTTTATCTTCCCTTTCTTTTCTCTTTAGCTAGAAAATAAACTCTCATTGGCAACTGATTGCAGACCGCTCAGGTGAAGCCTTTTACAGTAAATAACTTAAATTTTCGAAAATTTAACTTTTTAAAACGAAATATTTATTTTTCTCCGATATCTTAACTGATTCTTTGCCGATACTAACATAATTAACCTATATGCCAATATTATGTATATAGCCGATAACATAATAAAGGTTCTATGCCATCGCTTTATTCGCCTTATATTAAGCGTTATATATAATGAGTAAGGCCGTATTATACGAAAAAAAGAAATTAACATAATATATAATATAGTTTTTGGAAAATTTAATTTTTTACTCGTTATTAAAATAAATATTAAAGAATTTTAATTATTTAAGCTCTTTCGTTAATAACTGTATTATATATTATTTAAATTATATTATTAATTCAATTAATAAAAAGTCAACCAGTTTCTATATTAATAATTTTATATTTCTTTTTATTTTAATATTCGTAAATGCGAAAAATATGAATTTAAAGAAGTTTAGCCGTATAATTGCTGTATAATATAACTATATCAATTTTAATTTTAAATAAATATAAAATGATTAATTCCAGATTATTAAATTAAAATTTGTTTTCGAATAACGATATAGTTTGGTTATTATTAACAAAATATATTTATTATTAAAATAAAAAAGATTTTCGGTTGAAATATATTAATATCCGCCATTTATATTTTATTCTTTTTACTTATATATATTAATTTGCATATATAACAATTACTATTAATATTACTAAATGAATTGTAAAATATAACGGTTTTTAATAAATCGGCCGTTTAATTAAATATGACTATAATGCGAAAAACCGGAATTTTAAGATTAGTTATTCCGAAATCGATATTATTATTCTTTTATAAATAAAAATTAACGTTTAAATTAAGAATATTTAAATTTCATAATAATTAATATATGAATATTATTAAATAATATGTCCTTAATTTAATTTACGTTTTATTATTAAAATTATGATTTATGTTAATAAAAAGGCGACAATTATTCATAATATTCAAAATTATTTATTAGAAATTATTAAAGAAATTATTAAATTATATAATTTCAAAATAACTTAAAAATTAAATTTACATATATAATAACTTAAAGCAATCGGATAATCTTAATTACGTTATCGTATTTATTATTGCTTTTACATTAGGTATAAATACTCGAGATATTAATCTAATAATATAATAAGATATACTGAAAAACTTTTCGATTAAAAATTTATAATAATAATTTAATTAAATAATTCATAATTATAAGAAATAAAATATAATAAATTATAAATAACTTTTGTTGTTTGTACCTAATTAAATATTAAATAAATATAAAATTAATTTTGTTTTTACAAAAATTAAAATAACAAAAATAATTTAGGCCCGGCAAACTAAAAACCGTATTACTTGTATAAATATAAAATTTATAATAAAAATGATATAACGGATTTAGATAATAAGAATAACGATACGTAATTTATCGCGAATAATTTAGATTAAAATAAAATATTATAAAATTTTAATTTTAACTTTCGGCTGGTTAAAATATTATCCATAAATTTCCGAAATAAAGTAATTTTAATTTACGGTACCGTATAAAGGTAAGGCCTTCATAATATGCGTTATTTAATAGCAAATATATATATAAAATAATTTTAATATATTTAAAAAACGATATTATTATATTAAAAAGATTATAATAACTTAATTCCGGTAAGACTTTATTATAATATATATACGCTTAATTATCTTTATATACTTAAATCTTTAATTGCGAAAATATTGACATGAAAATAATTAAAAGCCGGTTCGGTAAAAACGGTTACTTAACAAATAATAAAGTTTTAATATAAATCACAGATAAACGAATTTGTTTTTATAATTATTTCCGTTTAATAATAAAAAACAAAATAAATATTTATTTTTATTAAATTTAAACGGTTTTTGTGTAATAAGTTTTCAAATAAATTTAACGAAATTAAAAACATATATTGAATATAAAATATAATTAAATTAATAAAGGCGGTTCCAGATTTCGATAAATAATAATGTCAAAGTATTTTAAAAAACCGCTTATTTCTTATATTATATATAATATATCCAAAATTATATTTTCGATTTTACCAAAAATATAAATATTTTCCCGTAAATAACGGAATTTATTTAATCGACAATAACGGCATAATATTCCTATACCGTAAATCGATTTATATAAATTACGGATTATTATTACGTTATAAATTCTATAAATATTAGAAAAAAGTATAAGGCCGCCTTAAATCACGTTTTGTTTTAATGAAAGTATATCGTATACAGTTATTCAGTTTAAATTGGTCATTAACGATGTAACAGTGTTTTTAATAAATCAAATATTAAACCGGTATATATTTATATATTTTTGCAATTGAAAAACGCAATTTTCGTTATAATAATTCTTATATATATACACGTAGTTTATAACGTATAAAGTAATTTTAATTAAAAACTTATTTTATTTTTTTATTTATAATATTGGCGCAAAATTTATCGTTCCTAAATTTTTTCAATTTTGAAATGACATTTTCGTTACCGTACTTATATTTGTATAATTCGTTTATTTTTATATGGTTACCGGAATCGCCGGCGTTGCCAAAACATAATATTCCCTAATTTAACGTTATACGTAATATATCCGAAAAAAATCGATATCTAAACTTTTATCGAAATTAAAAAATTGCGGATTAAGAATAAATAATATTTATCGGATATTAACATTAATAATAAATTAAGAAATAATTGAGATATTAAAATAAAAAATAAACATAAAAAGTTTGTTCATTTTAATTAAGGTTAATAATAAAAAAGACGTTTAATTTCGGCGCGGCATTACGGTTATAAAATGAGATAATTATAAATACTTATATAATATTAATCCAAACTATTTATATATTATTGATTTATTAAATTCGTTATTTCTATTAATATCTAATTCGTTAAAGTGTATATACGATATTAATTCGTCCTAATTCGGATTAATTATGTATTATAATAAATATATAATAAATATTTTTAGTTAGGAAAATTAACGGAATTTTATATTACATAATTCGAATTATAATTTATTGCGGTTATTAGCAAATCACCTTTTAATTTACAGCCTTTAATCCATAACGCCGAATTAAAAAATTTTAAATTTTATTTTTCGGTTTTCTTTTTCGAATTCGTCGTATTGGCTTTTAAAATATTTTAATTCTTTTTTTAATTTCTAGGGTATTTTGGTTCGGGTTAAATAATTAGTATCAAGGATCGATTATACGGATAAATAAATAATATGGATAGTTTTTTGCCAATATCAAGAAAGTTATTTTTTATTATTAATATAATTATTTCAGCATCCTTTTTTTTAAATATTAATTCGAAACATTTAAGATTTTAAACTTTGAACAACTTTTTATTAATTAAGTTTTATAATTTCATCTTTTTGTAACTAAAACTTATATCTATCGGCGTACGGTCCTAATTAATATTTTCCGGAGCCGCCCGTATACTTTATTATTATTTTATTAAAAACTTTAGTTATTATATATGTTTGGCATTAAAGTTGTTTGGTTCACTTAATAAAAGTTAACGGCCGGATTCAACTTTTTCTCCTTTATTATGTTTTTTCTTTGTCGGCGTAATTAGGTCCCCGGTTGGTTTTAGAAATTCCTTTTTATCAAAATTTTATATAGGTATAATAATAATCGGATATTCCGAGTAGCTGCCGAAGTCCTTAATATTAATATTAAATATACCGCAGTATTTAAAAATTTAGTTTTTATAGAAGGTAATATATGCCGTAATTCATTACGTATAAATACGGATTATTTATTTAAAATTATAAATATAACATTTATATAATATATATTAAAAAATATATATTAAATTTGTATACCTTTTAATCGCAACTATAAGATTATTATATACCTATTATTATTTATATTATATAAATTATTACCGGTTATAAATTCCCGAAAACGAAAAACGGTCCGAATTATAGGATTTCTTAAAGAATATATACCGATTAAATTTGTAATATAAAGGACATTTATTTTGCGGTTATAAAAATTTATTATTTAATATTTCGTATTATTCGTATCGATCATTTTATTATTATTATTTTATATAAGGAAAACAACGATTAATATGATATATTATTTAATAATCTCTTTAAGGTTTAATAAAAATAAAATTCCAAAATCGTTAAAATATATAAATATATTTTTTATTATTTTTTATGAGTCATAAATATATTGTCGAAATCCCGGAATATTTATTTACATATTATTCCATCATTATCGTAAGTAAGATATATATTAATATATTTATAACGGTAAACGAGTTATACTTTTTACCATATGTAATAAAATCCACCTTAGAAAAACCTTAGAATATTAACATTTTGTTAAAATAATTGTTTAATATAAGAAAGCTTTATTTGATTGACTAAAATAAGGTTTCAAATAACGGCATATATAATAAAAAGTAAAATATCGAAAATAATATTTTAAGTAATAGTATTCGTATCGAAAATTAACCTAATACCGGTTCGATTTTTATATATTTTTTAATGTTTTATTACATCGCTATATATTTTCTAAATACGATTACAGTATTTTGTTTTATTAAACGGTGGTACCTTTGTTATAATAATTACATAATATTAAATATTTAAAAATAAGTAATTATAATTGGAAAAATTGATAATATTATAAATTTATTAATATAAATATGGCGCGTTTAAAATCAAAAATATAAATAAAAAATGTAAAATGTAAGAAATAAGATAAAATTTATATAGTAAATAATTATGGAATATATTATTATTATTAATAGAAAATATCTAAGGGTTTAAAATATACGAATATAATTTACGAATAATTAATAAATTATAAAACTTTTTTAAAATAATATATAAATTAGGATTAAAATATTTGTAAATTTTAGGATTATATAGTTATAAATATATAAATTATTACGTTAATGTAAATTATTAAATATAAATACAAAATTAAAGTTATTTCTTTTTATAATGAAATAATAATATATAAGGAAGAAATTTATTAATTATAGGCCAATCATACGAAATTTATATTTTATTGTAAACTTTTTAATGTAATTTCTAATATTATTTAAATAAAATATATATTAAATATAATTATGATGATTATTTAATATATAATTAATATTACTTACCTAATCATAATTTTTTTAATTTCTAAATATTTGTTATATTGTAATATACAAAATTATGTCATTTACGATATATTAATTATTAACTAATTCTCCCTTTACTTAATACCCGAAATCCCTATTATAATATATACTTTTATATATGTTTAATAATATAAAAGGTAAATAAAGTTTTTGCCGGTTTAATAAAGGTAAGTTTGGTTATGGTTCTCGATAATATATTCCGAATAAATTTATGTTATGACCCAACGGGCTACGGCCTCGGAAACGGTCGCTACAAACGACTTAGCCAGGTGGGTCGAGTCACGTGATGGCTCGACAGGATCGATTGTAGAGCCTATAGAGCCAGGCTCGACAGGATCGATCTTAGAGCCTTTAGAGCCAGGCTCGTAGGATGAAGAATCAAGTATAATACGCTCATTGGTTCCATGGTTTAGATAGCTTCAGCTTGCAATATAACATCGTTATCCAAGGCACCCTTGCCATTACAAGACGTGACACGTTATTGCCTCTATTGCTCAGATTCCCACGATACTCCTGCCAACATAAACCCGTCGACTTAAGGTTTAATATTTGGTTAAACCGCATAGCCGTCACAATGTAAAAAACTTTATTTGCTTAATCAAAGGAATTACATTCGTTAATAATATTCCCGAAAAATAATTTGCTTTTAAGAAATAACATTAAAAACGGATAATAATATTTCGAACCAAAAGATAGCCGGAATATGTATTAAAACAAAAACAATTTGTGCTCAAAAAATAACTTTAAGGATAAATAATAAGATCCTAAATTAAAAAATAACCGGAACCGGTACCAGATTAATTTGCGATAACACGAAACCGATAACGTAATCCCGGTTAAGGTATTTTCGTATTAATTAAGCAACATTCGATTATTATAAGATATAAGATATTTTTTACGGAAAATGCATATTATACGTTACCGATTTCAAATACCAGGTATATATTATAAAGTTATATTAAAATAGCAAAAAATTAGAAAAGAATAAAAATCTTATATTATAATATTAATAGAAATATATATTAAGTAAAATGATTTTACGATTAATAAAAATGTATAAATTCGTTTATATTACGATAAATGGATATTACAAATAAGATTTTTTATTACCGAAAAATACAGTATTTATATAGATATAAATATTAATAATATAATTTAAAATATTCTTTGTATTAATAATCGGTAAAATAGAATTTATGTTATAACGAATTTTACCGGCTTTACAAATTATTAAATTATTAAATTAAATACGGACCTTTAGATAATTACGATTTCTGTAATTTAACGAAAAAATTATATAAATTAAATATTCTATAAACAATTCGAAAAAACGTTTATAACTTTATGAACCCGGCCGTTCAGCCAAAATATATATATTCTATAATTATTTTATAAATATTATAATTTACGGAATTACACGGGAAATAAATATATAAATTACGGATAAGAATGCGGCGAAAAATATTTATACGTAACCTTTAAATATTTAATATTATTATAGAATTCGAATAAAACTTTTAAAATCAATGTAAGTGTAAATATTACATTTAAAATGAATAAATTCTTACGACTCGAAGATGTAAAAGGAATTATTAATGTATAAATTATAATAATACGCGAAAAAGGGCAAAACGAGTAGAAAAAAGGTTAAAAAGTATTCAAAAATATTAATTAGTAAATTAAATATAAACCGAGTATATACGTTATTCCGGTATTATGCGTTATATTTAATTTTAGGTAATACAATATTTTAATATAATTTTACGAAAAAAATTTTTAAATACAATATAATTAATTAACATTATGTAAATTATAAACCTAATTACCTATATTAATTTCGTTAATAATTATGCTATTTATCGTATCATAAAATATTATTTTTTATTTTCAGTTTTATTACTGTAAATACATTAGTTATATTAATATATTAATTAAGTAATTGCCGTATTATATCAAACGATTTAGAAATTAATTAATTAAAATTACGCGAATAATAAAGTTATATTAATATTAAAATTATAATATAAATATTATATTATTCCTAAAAAAGTATAAAATAATAAAAAAATACAAATTTATATTAACGATTTATTTTGGTTCGATAAATCCTTATTTTATTTATCCGACGACGATAATAACGATAACGAACAGGCTTAATAAAAATTATTAATTAAAATATCGACAATATATATTATAGGATTATAACTTTTTTCCGTATAAAAATATTACGGTTATCCGAGACTAAATTATTTTTAACAAATTTAATATTAAAAGTTTTTCGAATAATTTCGTTAAAGCTATTTATAAGTTAATTTTTATTTTTTCCCGTATTTAATTAATTAGGGTTATTTACGTCGTTAACAATAAATACGATATTATTAAAATCGATCAGTTTAATTTGTATAGCTTTTCGGGTTACGGCCAAAATATTTTCGGAATTCCAGCCGTTTTTTTTAATCCAAAACGAATATTTTTTAATAAATCGAAAGTCCGGAATAACGTAACGTGTATTTCGCGAAAAAATATAATAAGCATGAATTTCGCATTATAAGAATATACGGTGCTTCATTAAAAACAAATTTCGGAAAAAAATAATATTAATATTATATATATTGTTTTTTGACCGGCGGAATTCGCTATTACGCGGTCGTTTATATTGTTCGCCTGTTCGATTAAATACTATTTATATTTTTTCTTAAATTTTATCGGAACTAAATTTAATATTAAAATCGAATTAATAAATATTTAATTTAATATTTTAAAACGCAATATATAATCGAAATAAAACATTCTTTTACCATAATTAAATTAATTGGCCTTATAAAAAATAAAAATATCGGTATTAACCGCTTAATATACTTAACATCGTTATATCGTATAATATACGAAAAATATAAATAAACCTAGGTTTTTTTTAAAAAAACGGCAATGATTTCGAAATCTTTTAACGACAAAAACAATGTCGATTAATAGTTAATTAATATTTTTAACAAAATTAAAAGAATTATCGTCCTATAAAATATCGGCCGTATTAAAAATATTTCCGGTTCCGTAATTATTCAATAAAAAAACCTCATTCGACATATTTTAATTAAAACCGCGTCGTTTCAAAAATATCATAAATATATTATGTTTCCAAATTAAGAAATAAAATACTTATAAATTATTCGTTAAATTATTTATATTACTAACAAATATATTATTAACAAATAATAACAGAAATCTTTCGTTAAAAAAATCCTTATTAATTAATACGTTTTAATTAAAAATCCGCGATATTGCCCTTATTTATCCGATACGATTGAAATACTTAAAAATTACGTTATATGTAATAAATTTAAATTCGGCGACGGTTAAACGAGAATATATATATTTTATAAAGTAGGTAAGTTCGGCTTTCGAACAAAGGTTTTTAATCGAACCATTCCGGGAAAATATATATCCGTTAAACGCTTTTATTATAGGTAATTCGTATTAGATTTGTATTTCCTAAAAGAATAACCTAAATATTCAAATATTACATATATAAAGGATAGAAAATTCGAAAATCTAAAATTTCAGTAATTTTAATTATAATTACGTTAATTCATTTAAAAATTAACAATTTATTTTTAAAATTACTTATATTTTCTACCGTTCAGGTATATTATCGGATTAATCAATACATTCAAATATAAGCAGAAAATCTAGTTATATATAAACCAAAATAAGAACAAAAAAGATTTTTATTTCCTGTCGTATAAATGGGTTATTTCGGTTTAACTGGCCTATTTTTTCGGAATATACCAATTTATTTTCTAATTTCCATAAATAAAATAAAAATTTGCCGAAAACCGATAAAAAAGATTAAATTTATATATCACTTGAAAGTTCTTTCGATAAACGTTATAAATATTATTAATAATATTTTTATTTTCGTTAACTGTATTGAACGAAATCGAACGGTACTTATTACATAGAATATGCTTTAAATTAAGAAAGCCGAGGAACTTTTATTTATTATGTTTATAAAACGTATTAACAAAAACAAAAAGTAAAATCCGGTTAATTTTAATTACGAATTAATAAAACATATTAGGCGGTAAAAGATATTGTTATAACGTTTTATAAAATTATTTTATTTTATAATATTGATTAAACCAGATCATAAATTATTTTAATTTTTTTAAAAAATACGGCTATAATAACGGATAAAGAAATAAAAATATTTCGCATAGCGGTACCGTATTAAAACAATATATTACGAATATAATTTTAAAAGTTAAATTATCATATTTAAATATAATATTACCTTATTATACCTGTTTATAAAACGTAATTTATTTTAATTCAAATTATATAATTATAAACACATTAATATAATTACCTTAACTTTTTCAGTTAACCGAATTATATTTTCATTTAACGGATAATAATTTTTACAAATATTTAACCCCTTTCATATATCCATATTATTCCGTATTAAATCCGAAAAAATCAAAACCTGCCTAATACGTAAAGCAAATAATTGGTGTTAATTTTGGAAATTATTTTAATAATAATAATTATAATTATAAAAAAATATATAAAAATATCTTAATCGTTATTATTATAAAACAGTTCCGTTTTTTGTTTCGTATTATATAATTATTATTGTTTAAGGTATATATTTACTTAGTTTAAAAACTTAAACTAATTAAAGGCAAACGTTTTTATAAAATATTTATTTTCGACCAAAATAATATAGATTATTTTAATTTTGCATAATATTTTTTCCTGTAAGCGCTGGAATTTAGGCATTTTTTCGAAAATTACCAACTTCCTATATAATATATTATAATATTTGTATTTACCGGGGTCCAAATTAGCCGGAATTTAAAATTTCTGTTAACTTTCGTATGTTAACTGTTTTTCGCGAATTCGTCTTTTTAAAATAGTAATTAATCGGTTAATCCGAATAATGCAATTGATAATTGGGCTTAAATCGTTATAAAAAAATCTAATTATAAATAAAGTTTTTAAATGTTATATTAATATTTTTATCTTAATATCCGAAGTTTAAGGTATGCGTACGTATGTTTTATTTTAAAGTCGTATCCCGGTTAAATTAAAAGAATTGGGATTTATCGTATTTTAAAAAAAGGATAATAACGTCACTGACTTAGATTACAGCTATTATATACTTTACCGTTTAAAAATGATAAATAAGTTTTAATTAAAATTAAAATAATATTAAAAATAACCCATAATAAAAATAACAGTATATATATATATACTTATAAAAAACGTTTTATTTTTACGTAATTACAGATTTTGGTTTTTTGAAAAAAGAAATATATTAAACGAAGCCGTTTTTACGTAATTATACCTGAGGTTTCGTTAGTTCGCTACGGGGATTTGGGATTTGATTGGTTAATATTTAGTGTTATGAAGCGGTACTTGAGTGACTTTGAAAAAATTGACAAAACGAGCCAGGGAGGACTGAGCTAGCTGAGGTAAATCGCAAGAACGGTCGAACCTGTACGAAAAGGTCACGTGATTTAGATCTTTTTTTTGGCAACAAGGTCCAAATAAATCCATGTAGCACTAATCATATTTAATACAATTAGATCTATATTAAATTTAGAATATAATACAAAGCTAATTAATTCGTATAATATATAAATGTTTATTACTTTTATAACTTAAATAAAATTAGTATATAATACTAATTCGTTATTTAAAACATTTTTAGGATTAGCAAACTGAATAAATTATAATATATATTAGTTAAATTCTTAGAATATTTAGTAAATATAAATGTATATAAATTGGATTTAATAACTCATTAAACCTTTCACCTATTATAGGTTTTAAGTTTTTATTTAGAAGTACTATTAGACCTTATTCAACGTATTTTTAATAAAAATATCGATTAATACCTAGGCATTTTTCGCGGCCGTAAATTTTTAATCAAGAATTAAGAAATTGAAAAAGCAAGTTTAACAGTTACTAAGCTAGATAACGGTTCTTTTAATTCGTATTATTATAATAAAGCATAAGGCGAAAAAGTCTTAACTTTAGGATAAAACGGTTTAAAATGTCGTTATTAAAATACGGATATATTTCAATTTTTAACTTTAAAGAATAATATAAACAGAATATTTGTTATGGTAGCCTTTTTTACGAAACATACATTGGAACCTTTTGAACTCATAATAAAGAATTATTTGAAAAACGTCAAAGTCAATCAATAAAAGATTAATAAGGTTGTTCTTTTTCAATTATACAAACTTTAAAAAAAATTCAAGGTTAATTTTTAAAGCCGCGATAAGAAATATATAATAACATCGCAGATCTTACGGTTATAACGGACAGGATTTATTTCGAGATATATTATAAATTTTGACAACTTTATAGATCAAGTAAACTAAAATAATAATAACAACAATCATTGAATTAATAAATTTTATAACAAATTAAAACCTAACGTGAAAAATAAAATTATTAAATCTTCGAAACTGAAATTTTTAAGTCGATATATTGTTAAACTTATTTATATTAATGATAAATTATACGAACTCCGTTTGGGAAAGAAAACAATACATGTTAAAATATGAAAGTTAACCGGTTAATTAAGTAAGAAAATGTAATATAATATTTACTTCCTATGGTATAACCCCATAATTTATAGAATTTGAAATAGTTTAACGCAAAAATAAAAATAAAGTTATATGCTATAATTAAGGTAAAATAAGACATTATTAAAATATTTACCAAGTTTGTAAAATGTTTCAATTAAATAAATAAATATTTATTTAAAAATGATAATTTAAAAATAATTCAAAATAAGAATAATAGAATTATTAATATAATTTAAGCTTCATATGAAACAAGCATAATACGATAAAACATTCAACGCGAAATTTAAAAGTTTCAAAACCAACTTAAAAAACATTAACATAATAATAATACGTTTTAAGAAAATGGTTAAAAGAATATTAAAAACAAATAAAATATGTGTATTTAGGAACTTTAAATCCATAGAGCAAAATACATGCTATATATTATAAACAACGAAAATGATTTATGTATAACCTATAAAAAAGATTTATTTATTAACGTATCGAATGTATTTATAAAAATCATTTGGATTTTTTTTAAATAAAGCGAGAATAATAAAGCGGATAAAACGTAATATTAAGATTCTCGACTTAGTATTTTATAAAAGGAAATTCATAAACAAATAACTTTATAAAATTAAGTAAAAAAAGTAACATCTGCAAAAAGCATTTATTGCTTTCATAATTAACATAATTATTAAACAGCAAAAGGATATTTAAATATGAATTAAAATATATTACTAAAAAGCTGTTACAAATTTTGATGGTTAACTGGTATATAGTATGAACCCAGAAAAGATTAGTTGTTGAGAAAACTTAAATTACTGACTTGAACATTTGAAAAAACGATAAATTGCGACATTTTTAACAATATATAATGTATTATATACAAACATCGTTTATTTAATAAGACGGAAAATTATACATTAGTTTAAACAATCTCATATAAATTAAGAATAATCGTGTCGATAAAAAGAATAAATTTATTAATTTACTATATTATACGAAAAAATAAAGATAAAATGGGATAAATTTATCAAAAATTAAAACAAACAAATTATTTACCAAAAAACACCAAGAAAGCCAAATTTAAAGGCAATAAAAGGTTTTTTTAAAAACGGCTTTTTATATAATGATAGAGATGGTTCATAGTTTCATTATTTTAACAATACAAATTAAAACATATTAATATATTATACTAATAAGTTCTATAAAGTTACGTAGAACTTGTATTATATTAAAAACTATTAATAAATTTAAAATATTATGAAGATATAAGATAAACATTACATAATTAAAAATATCGGAAGTTAAAATCTCGCTTAACATAACGGAAGGGATTAACGAAAAATTAATTATTTTCAATTTTTTAAAAAATCATATTAAGCCCTCTATTTCTATATATTTTAATTTATAAAATACGATATACTTTTTCAGCACTATAAATATATTAGTACGAAATACTAATTAATGGAAGAGCCTACCAAGTAATATTTATTTTATATTTGGTGAATAAATTTATTGTACATTTGATGAATTTAATATAAAAGAAATCATAAAATATTATAAATAAAGGAAACGTTTAAAGAAATTCAATATATAATTATTAACAAAATAATATTAAACATTCACGACTTAATACATTTCATGAAATTAACAACTTATATTTCGAATTTTATATCAAGTACAGTAATTAAATAACAAAGTATTAAGAAAAATTATATTTTATTTCTCCTTTTTCGCATAAATTAAAAATAGTCAAATTTAATTACGGTATTTCCTATTAGCCGTTCATAAGTATTATTATAGTTTTCCGAACAGGTAAGTATTTTTTAAAAGTAATTCGTATAAAGCTAAAATTTATCCGAATTATTAAGATTTTATCAGTCTTATTACAACCAGATAATATACCAAGTAATAATTTTAATACGTAAGAAAATACCTAATTTCTAGTTCATTGTTTCTTATAAGATAAATTTTAAAAATAATAAAGTAAATATTTTAAATGAGCGAATAAGTTTCGAAAACAACAAATTAATGTGAATTATATAACATTCGATATTATTTTTAAAGTATATTTACTTTTACATTGAATTGTAATATTATAGGCTACATTATATAATATACATCATAATATATGAAACCATAACGATAACTTATTAAAGAATAAAGTCATTAATCAAGGATAAATAGTTATAAATATAAAATAATGTTAATATATAATACAAATTAATATTAGTTATGGAAATACTTCCGGATTTATAAATTCTAAAAATAGTTTTAACGTCTTTATCGTTTTCTCAACAGAAAAATAAAAATTTAAAAAACAGAATTATAATATAACACCTATAATAAAACTAAAAAGTAACCATACAATCCTTGTAAAAAATATTATTATTATTATTTTTAAAACAATTATAGGAGTTTATAACGATAATATGTATTATTAAACTTCCAGCATTAAGCCAGTGATAATAAAAATATACTATGATAATATTTCCGCTTTTATTAGCAAATTTACGAAATGTTGTTTTCTATTTATTTAGAAGTCTTCATATTAAGCAAATGATATATATTTTTAATGAGATATTTTTAATATATATACATTATTATATAACGTTATATCCGACAGAAATATTACGCTTATCTTGAAATTTTTATAAAAGATAACAATATACACTAATTTAAATTAAACATTATGTAGTGCATTAAAACGTAAAAATATAAATGTTTCCTTAAGTATTAAAAACATATTAAGAATAATATATTAATTATATACACTATATTTCAATTCAAAAGTTAGTTATCATTTGAATAACATCAAATAATAATCATTATAAATATATATTAAAAGAATTGTAATAAATATAAATTTTAATCTTCTATCAAATCAGGAAAAAGAATACGTATAATAAATATATTAAGGCTAAAATAATATTTACGTTAAAGTAACTTAAATAATTATATTAGAAAATAAGCCGAAAGAGAAGTTTTATAGGTAATTAAATAGCTCAATATTTTATTTAAATAATTTAGGAAATTAAGTACGTAAAATAAAAAAATAATACATTTAGTTACAAAAAATATTTAACCGAAAACAAACTAAGAAAACATTTAATTGCAAATATATTGCTAAATATAAAATTATTAAACAAAATGTAATAAATATTTAGGAAATAAAATCATTGCCGAATATTAAAGTTTATTTAACTCTTTATATCTTTTTATTTCAATTAATAATAGATATTATAAAAATTTAAATAAAACGAAACGATACAAAAGCAAAAAACGAAACTATGTGCGAAATGAAAAAGATTTTCAATATAAGAAAAAAACTGATTTACTTAGTATTTAATCAAATACGGAAATGTTATCTAGATTCCGAGAATATTTAGGAATTTGCAAAAAAATGTTAGGAATACCTAGCGCCTATTAAGAAACTTTTAGCAATAGTGCCAAATTCGCCGATAATGCCCTCTTAGTCGAAAACATCAGGAATACACCAGTAAAAAAGGTTTGCAGTTAATACGGTTATAGTGGCCTCGGTTGTTCCGCATTTTTGTTTTTTTAGTTTATTTATTAATTAAAATCGGTAATTAATAATTTTAAGGTTTTTTTGGCCGAGGAGTTCTTCTTGGGAACGTAAACAAAAAGACAAGGGATTGTTTCGTTCATATGGCGTTATTTACGCGTTAAGTTCTTTTTTATTTCCTGTTAAACATGTAAAAAAAGCTTGTCGGTAATATTATTTTTCTAGTTTAATCTTTGTGTTTTTCTTAATATAAAGTAAAACGTTAATTGAAATACCGAAAATATAGTAACGGTATTAACTTTTAATATATTCGATATAACAACGAATTTCTTGGTTTAACATTTAATAATATTTTCAAAATATGACATATACGGTAGTATGTTAAAACCGAATATAATAATATAAATCAATAATGATTTTAAATTCTTTTTAATTAAAACAATGCCGAAATTTTGGATTAACGATAGAACTTCTTATAATAAGATAACAGTTATTAGAAATAAATTTTTAGGGGCAATGATTTTTTTTTTAAAAAAAACATCATATTATAACCTAAGTCAAAGCCAGTCGTAAAGGCGATGAACCTATATCAAAAGATTACTTAATTTGAACGTTTCCCAATATTAAAATCTAAGAAAATCTATTTAACTAAATCGCATTTAATAAAATTAGATTTGTAATAACTTTAAGATATAATAAACACTTAATTAATTTATATAAGATCTATACGTTCGATATTTTCATAGTTTAGATAGTACTAATTTATAAGAATAATTCGTTAATTAAACGCTTTTGGTATTACGAAAGGTAATAAACCATTATATTTATTATTTAGATTTCTTTAACATTTCTATTAATATAAATCCGTACGGCTTAGATTTATGTTAACAGGAATACCATAAAAATCTAAGCAACAAGATAATCATAATTCCGTTTAATAATACCAAATCTATTTTAGTTAAAAAAATTATATTATAAATTCAAATTTTATACATCATGCCTTTAATAATATTATTTACTCTATATAAATTATGTAAATCTTTGGTAAATTTTAAAATCATTTAAAGTTTCCTTTTATCAAATATAAATATTGTTATATAAATTCACTTAAATCTTGAGGTCAAAAATTATCTAAACTACGTAATCCAGTTATTGCAATGCGATCGTTCCTTATAACTAGTTTTAGCTTAAATTGTAATACGATTTCGCTTTTTTTACAATCTTTATCTGCGAAAATTTATTTTCCAAAAGCTTTATTTTGCTACAGTAGATTATACTACTAATCGTGAACTTCGTAATCGTCTTAATTAAAAAAAAACTTGAGGTTTTTAACTATTGATATCATTAAGTTGAATCTTTTTAAAAAGATACTATATATGTCGTATTTTGTAAATAATATCAAATATTAAATAATTAAACAAATCAATTATTATAACGAATAAATCAAAGACCATTACCGTTATCATAGTGCTGGCGTTCCGATTCATTCTTTACGTCGTATAAAAAATTCGTTTAAATTTAAGAAAGTTATTATCGAAATCTCTTTTTACAGCTTTAGCAAAAAGTAAAAAACTTAAATTGTAAATAATGTGACGTTAATAAGATTATTAATAGTTTCCTTTATTCAAGGCGTTAAAAACCCTTTTTTATAAAACAAAATTAAAATTATTAATCACAAATTTCATTTAATAGATAAATTAAAAGAATAATTAAAACGCTAAAAGGCAAAATTATTATAACCGTATTATTTTTTAACTTTCTTAATTAACTCATTTTTAAAATCCTTAATAAAGAAACAATTATCAGCAATCTCTATATTAAAAACAAAATATTTTATAATACACATTTGATATTTTTAAAATTTTTCGCATTCTTTTAGGTATTTTCAAAACGAGGATTCTTTTTTTCTTTAATAAATATTAGATAAATCCGCTTTTTTTCTCGAATATCTAAGATTTTTTCTATTTCGGATTTATTCTTGTTTTATTTCTATGTCATTGTATTTGGTGTAAACTTTAATAATATTCGTTATGAACTTAAAGAAATATAGAAATTAAAATTGAACATAAATTTTAACGACGGCTTTAACTGGCAAATATTTTCTAAATATTTCCTTACTAATTTTACAGAATTCATACACTTAAAATCGAATATTTTCCTATATATTTGGTTATAAAACTCTTTCCTAACGAACTAAATTATTTACCTTTTTTCGTCAGTTAATTGATTTAGTCCTTTTTAGTTAAAATATTTATTTATTTAATTGCCGGCAAATTTCAATTTTGTTTTCATTTCTTTAGCATAATTACTAGAGTTATTCTGATATACATATTATTACAACATCCATAGAGCCGTTATACTCAGTTTTTAAGAACATTAAATATACAACCAAAATTTGTCTTTTCTGAAATTATTCTAATATCCTTATATTATGTAATTTTAACCTTAGTTTGTAGGCTTCCAAATAATGTACTATCATATATACGTTTTTGAAGTTTAATTTAATTATTTTATAGGTTTATCTGTTTCAAATTTGAATATGTTAAATATTTTATAGTTGAAATCGATTTATATTATAAAGTTCCCCAAAAAGCTCAAAATATACCTAATTTCTTCATCGACAATAGTTTTATATGATGATTAGTATATATTAACAATATTTCTTAAAGGTTATTTTATTTATTCCATTTTTGAATTTTTGTCTTTATAATAAAAACCACTAAAACACTTGCTAGACATATTAATAGCTATAAATATATTATGATAATATATTTGTATTGTTATATTTTCAGATAATCAAAATGTATTACAAAAATGTATTATAATTCAATTTTATATATCTTTTAAAACAGATGATAATTATAGTTTTTCGTAAAACCTTTATAGTTATGTTTTGACCTCATTGAAGCAAGTTTATTATCGTTGTACTTTTTATATTACTCTTATTATTTAGAAATCTGATATACGTTCAAACTCTTTTTAAGTACAATAAATTTCCAGATATTTATGTAACGTACTATACAAGCGGGCGATTTAAACAAATTCGCCACTCGCTATTTGGTATGTTAGAATAAAAAATTCAAATTAATCGGATTCTTTATCACTAGTCGGCTTTATATCCTTTTTGTAAATACGCGTATTATGTCCCGGCTTGTCGTAAACGCCATACTTTCGTTTCTTCGTCTAAGCTCTTTTACGACGATTACCTTCAACCGCTATTAGCTGCGATTATTTATTATTACCTCTTTTCGTAGCCATAAAAACTTATATTTTCTTTATAATAAGTATCTCTTTTAAAGCTTTTTATTTTTGGGTTTTCGGCGCTTATTAACTATATACTTCGTTTCGTCCAAATAACCCCTTTTTCCTTCAAAAATAACTTTATATAAAAGTATTCCGTTATTATTTTATGAAAAAATAACTGATTTAATTATTTTTACTAACGAGGCACCCTGGTGATTTTTAATTTGTCTTTGCAAATAATGTCCCCGTCGAGTTGTTCTAATAATATTTTCAAGGAGTTTTATATTACGAAAATATCGGAATTAACAGAAGTAAACGGCAAAATGGTTAATACACATCTAACTGGAACCTTTAATTCGAAAAACGCGATAAAAACCAAATAAAACAAATGCCGTTTTTGCAAATCCGGATTTAATATTATTGGTCGTTACAACAGCTTTATATGCGTTGCAAAAACCGGCAATAAAATCTTTTTTTTGGCAATATAGATAACGTACTGCCGTATAAAACTTTTTATATAAAGTGAATACGCGCGTTTTATTATAGAAAAATAAAATACGTCGAAAAGTTAAACTCGAGAAGAAAAATAAACAGGTATACAAAATATAATAATATCGTTGATTTGGCAGTATTTTTCGAATTCAATCAAATAATAATTTTCGTAATCGTCGAAAACAAAAAAACGTTTCGAATTTTTGATGCGCATTTTAATATATTTATCGAAATATTAAATGTATTTTAAATTCAGTTCATTTGTTATCCAGCTGTTTTCGCCTATAGTAAACCTTTAATCGGATGAAAGTAGGTTATCGGCGAACTAGCGAAAAATGTTTTTTTCCAATAAAAATGATAAATAGAGGTAAAGTCCAGTCTTAAGAATTAAGGGCTTATATTCGCGTAAACTATTTCCGATTTCCTTATTAGGCCCATAAAGGTTTTTTAATTTTTTTAACTTTAATAATAACTATATTAACTATTATAAAAAACCTTCTTCCAAATCCCGTTTTATCGGAATTATATATATCTTTTTTGTAATACCTTATTTTGCAAATATAATTCGGATAAATTTAAATTATTTCCGAAATCCTTCCTAATCTTTACATAAACTCGTTTAATAATTTATTTTTGATTTTAAATGCGTTTCGAATTTCTTTTAACGTTTAATAAAATTAAATCACTAATTAATCCCAATACATCTCGTAACGCGTTACGTAAATAACAAATTCGCTATACCTTTAACGTATTAACGCCGGACAGAGAACGTTCACGTATTTCAGTTAAGGATCCGTTCGACAATCCATTTCTTTTCGGTCAGTATCATTTGTCGCAAATTAGGAATAATATGGGCTCGGGCGTATTTATCGTAATATCGAGCTTTTAAAAATCGCTTTAAAGATATCGTATATTGTATTAAGCTTTTTATAACTAAGTTTCGGAATACCTTTTTTCGCCTAACCAGCTAAATTTATTTTTATTTCTGTGGTAAAATGTTTTATGTTATTAATATTAAATAATATATATTTAAAGTGTGTAATTGGAATATGAACAAAAAAGATCGCCAACTTATTTGAATCGCCAGCTTATGTAATACGTTAATTAATATTTTATATACGATGTATTAGATCCATAGAATATGTTTTTTACAATCTGTAATTTATTCTATCTTTAACTTTCTGGTAAATTGTCTTTATATATTTTAGGACTTTTAATATATATCATATAGCAATTGTTATACTGTCATATATTGGCATATATATATATATATGTACATTTTAAATATGGTCAAAAATAAGGTAGTTGATTTTTTTTATAATTATTTTTCCAAATTTGGCGGTTTATGTACAATGTTTATTTTGTTACTTTTAAGTCCTTTTTATAAATAATAACGAAGTGGGAATTTGCTATTGTTTTCATGTATTATAATTATCGTTTCGTGAGTTTTTTAGTTATAATAAAAGGTAAAATATTTTAATAATCGGGATAAATCTTAATTTAATAGAGAATTTCTGTAAGAAAATATTTAAATTGCTAAAAACTTATAATAATAACCAAAAGTCTTTTACTAAAGTATCCTTATTAAATTTGGCTTTTTTAACTTATATTAAAGAAATGTAATAAAGTATAATTTGTTCTAATTATTTTATCATTTAATAATTACGCTGAATATAGAATTCTAAATATCGGTTTTTAATTTAAAGAAGTATATTAAATTATATATCAATAATGTGAATTCGTTAATAATTGTATTTTTATACTTTATTAACACTTTTGTTATTTATAGTATTTATTTAAATATTTTCCTGTTTAACAATATTAAGTAGAAGTATAATAGTGTGATTCAGATTTCGCATAGGTTTCCTGTAATAATTAGCAAAGTCGAAAAATAATTATTCTTTTTTTACATATAATTGGCGTTTATTCTTTTATAGTTATAAAAAATGTTTGCAAATTATTTTAATACTTATTAAAATATTATATTATTTTAAATATGTAATGGTCTATATATGGAATTAATATTGTTACGTAAATTAATAATTTAGCAAGTTCTACATCTTAAAAGTCTTCATTAGCCTATTATATATATATTCTGTTCGTCTTCGAAAAAATAGGAATATCCTTGAAATAATCCCTAATAAAAAAGTTATAATACATTTGTAATATATAATTTATTATTTGTTTAAAAGTCAATAATCTGTTGGTGAATTTTATTAGTGTAACTAAATATTCACATAATTTATATATTATTTTAATAGCTATCTTTATTCGGATTTCTTTTTATTTTAGAAAAATTATATTTAGTCTTGAAGTAACCGTTATAAAATATTAATTTTTAAGATATTGCTTTTTTATTTTAATAGTTAAGGATAATATTACTTGATTTTTAACAATATTACCCTTTAATGATTAATAATCGATTAAATGTCGTAATCTTTTATGTTTTAAAACCGAAAAATATAACGTACTTTGTTAATAATTTGAATAATTAAATCTATTCTTCTTCGACCCAACTTTTTAAAATATCTTTGAATGTACATAATTGATTTTCATTAAAGTTATTTTATAATTTTATTTCTTATATTACAATAATATAGAATTCCATTCTGTTGGTAAAAAGTAGTTATATTTATAATTTTATCAATACATATTAATTATCTTTTGTTCAGTTGTTTATATTTTTTCTAAAATATTTTTTAAGCATATAAACCCTGTTAATATGAATAGTATTACGTTATATTTTTAACATATATTTTCTTTTTCATATATTACTTCTATAGATAATAAAGGATTTATCATATTGTCATCTTTTTATTTGTTATTATATATAATCACACTTAAAAATTATGTTTTTTTAAATTGGTAGTTGCCATTAAAATATAATATTTGTTTTATCAAATCAACAATTTATTAATTAAGATTGTATTTTAATCTATTCTCAATTAGTTTAAAACTTTGTCGGAACTTGTAAATAAAACAGTATCGAAATATATGATGTGATATTATTTTTAATCACAAATTTGAAAATTATTCATTGTGCGTTCCAAGGTTTTTTTATCCTAAGTGAAACTTTAGTTTTTATTTGTTTTAATAATTTAAACTTATTAATAATGTTGAATATGATATAATTTATAGCTAAACTTTTACAATTCACTATTACGGTATATTAATGTATCATAACATGTATATGTTGAACAAAAATACTTTTAATAAAATATCTATCGAGATTAAAATCCTTTTTGGAAAACTCAATCATTTCGCGATTTTGCGATTTTTAATGCATAATGAAATTTTAAATTTGTTTGCGAATTTGGTAACTTATATTTTTATATCCGTTTATAAGGTATTAAATTATTGCCTTCATTGTTTTTAGCAGCGCGTTTAATATTTTAGTTATAACAATTATCTTTAATTCTCTTATAATTCCTCTTATTAAATGAATTATTTATTTATTAATTATTTTTGATTTTAATAAAAACATTCATTTTGATGTTTATAAAATACATTAGTAAATATATTTCTTTTATGTCTTACATCTTAAACCTTATCGTTATTTTTAATAGACGTTATATATTTTATTATATCTCTTCCGCATTTAACATATATAATGCATATTTATTTTTAGGTTTTTTTAATTATTTATATTAAGCGGTTTTTCTTTGTTTTTAAATACGTTTTAGTTTAATTTCTTAGTTTTTTTATTTTGTATAGAACTTTCTATTGTACTGGCCTTTTTTAATGATATGTTCGAATTATTTTAATATTTTGCTGATTCTTAGCGACTAATTTCTCTTTATACCAACTAAATACTTTTTTGTAATAAAAGTTCAATCACTAGGTCTTTTCGGGTTTTTATGGATATTTTCAAAATAATCACTTTTTCTAACACTATAAAATTTAATTTAATTTCCACGTTTATATTAACCGCTTGTCAATATTATAAGTTTTCACGTTATATTATAGAAAATTAAAAGCATATTTCTTCCGTCTTCATTGAACTTAATATAATTTAATAGTAATATATGTATCATTTATTTTTTTAAATTACCCATTACTAATCCTTATTATTGTAACGATATATTTATTTAACGTAATAAAGTGTTCGACCTTAATGATTTTAATTTTTATATTACCTTTTAATTTTTAATCTGATTCATAGATAAATATATTGACTTTGTTATTTTCCTATCCGATCTTAGTCTTAAAGGTTTTGAAAATAATTATATATTTAAGAACCGAATTCTTATTATAAATTGAAAGTTTATTATATAGTAAATAAACCTTTATCAGGATTATTTTAATTATTACACATTGTGTTTTCGAAATTAATATTTAAAAAGATGTTTTGTTATTAAACTATTTTCCATTTAATTTCTTTTTCTAACTAATCCTTTTAACACAAGCAAATTAATGTATAACGTTTTTTATGAAACAGGTTTTTATTATCAGAACTTCATTTGTTAATTTATTAAAAGAACAAAATCGAAAATAAATACCTACTTACATTAAGTACATTCGAAACATACAATTTTTATTTTACGTCGTAATTATTTTAAGTTTTAATGTAATAGCAGTGGTTTACGTAAATAATACCACCTTAAGTTAAGTACTAAATTAATAAGTTTCTACTTTAAACCTTTGAATTCGGACTTAACTTTATTAAATATCGGTTTGTTAAGATTAAATGACATTTTTATAGCATTAAAGCTTTACTTAACAGTTAATAGTATTATGAAATAATCACTTATAATATATAATAATTAGAATAGAATTAATTATTGAATTTTAATGGAATAGATTTATATAAAATATACATATTTTCTAAATTTCAGTAATAATATAAGTTAATTTTATATCCTAATATCAAATATTTTAAAAATAAAAATATTGTATAAATGTAGATGATTTATATTATAAAAAATATGTAAACGTGTTTATATATATAATTATTTTGATAATCGAACAACCTAAATTCAATGATTTATCAAATATAGCCGAACCGAGTATATTCAACAAGTCGTCAATTCTAGTCGACTCGACCGTAGTAGACTAACATATATGCCGTACTTTTTAGCGAAGGTCGAAAATAATTAATATTTTATCTCGATCGATGCTTTACATCTTTGGCTATCAAACTATAACACTTTTTATTCGAGTCTAACCGTTTCTTAAAATCTGTTTCGGCTGGGTCGTAATATGTGCCGCAAGTTTTATTCGCAAGATAAAAACTATTAATTGGATTGAAAAATTTCTAAAATATATTTTGTAGTAAAGTAAAACAATATCGTAAATGTTAAAGATTTTCACAACGTTTTATCATTATTTGGTAAGTATTAATTAAATCGGTTAAAATTTTTGTCCTGGATTTTCTGAAAAAACAAAGTTAGTTTTCCATTTTTTTAATGTTTATAACTCTTTTTTAAGTTATTTGTTAAAACCAATTCTTTTATTTTTGAATCGAATAGCTTAATCGTGTTATAGCTGCACTATATGATTATGCTATCAGAGAAAAAGAGCGGTGGAATGATCGCAATTGTAGCAATCATCTTGGTACTTATAACTGTATATTCGCTTGGAGATATTACAGTAAATACGGTCGTAATAGGTTGTTTTTTCTCTAATTAGCTGGCCCCCAGCCTACGCCAGCCAACTCAAAACACTCTCGTTCGACGATAAGGGAATAACCATACCTTATCGACGGGGTTTACTTGTAGCTGCCCAACCCTCAAGGCTTACTCCGAATTGCCTATATGCGTTTCGAGAAAAAAACTTTGTAAATAACGGTTAATCTAGAGATCGAACCCGGTACTGGGAGTTACCTGCCGTCATATAATTATAATGTTATGGCTGTACGACACCATTACGCTACCAGGGAAAAAAAATCAGTGAAATAATCGCAATTATAACAACCATTCTGGTGCTTACAACTGCATAAACAATTAGAACTATTATGATGAACAAGGTCGTAAAATATATAACTTATATGGTTTATAAATATAATAACACATAAATTCATATATTTAAATGGAAATAATTGAAAAATTGTGTTATGGCCTAACGGTCTTGGCCTCTTGCGGACGGTCGGGCACACGAAAAGACCAAACCCGACTGCCGTTCAGATGTTACGTAACCGGTTTAAAGGTCTCAAGATGCCAAGTACCTTAAGCCCATTAAGCCGGCAAAGGACCTTAAAGGGCTTAATAGGCTTAAGGGTTTAAGCCGTTTAAACACCTTGATCCAAAGTAAGGATATATACGCTTATTATTTCCATAATTTTAATAACTTCAGTTTGTAATATAATATCGTTATCTAATATACCTTTAGAATTACGAAACGTAATACGTTATTATATTTATTACTTAAATTCTGACGATAATTTTACGAACATAAACTCGTACGATTAAGGTTTAATAATTGGTTAAACCGGTTAGTGTTACAACCCAAGTCAGCTGGGCCTGCTAAAACTGTCCAGCCAAGATCACAAAGCTACGCTAGTTCAAGGTTACGTAATCAATGCTTAGCGGGTCTCAACTAAGCACGACTAAACAGCATTGAACAATTGCTTAACAGGGCTCTGCTAAATAAAAATAAGCAGTAATAAAGAAATTAAGATATATATGCTTATTACTTCCATAATCTAAATAACACCAGCTTGCAATATTTATTCATATTAATTGTTTGCAATAAGGCATTTCTAATATTAAAAGACGTAATACGTTATTATATTTATTACTTAGATTCCTTCGATATTTCTATTAATATAAACCCGTCGACTTAAGGTTTAATGGTTAATTAAATTGAATAACTTGTTATATGTTATAAGTTTGTACTTAATAATACCGTCAAATTTTGAACAATATTTAATATTATTAAGATATTAACCAGGATTTAAAAAACCCCTATTTAACAACTTTAGGCTCGAATTCGGGAATTAAAAAAAGAAATTCGACCATTTAAAGCTACGCCATTTGCCTAACTTTCTTTCGTCCGTATAAAGCCTAAAAAGCCGAAACCTTATGATGGAAAAGGTAATTTTTAAACTTTTTTAATTTAGGTACGAATTTACTTTCGTTTCTTAAACTTTAACGATCCAGCGGATATGGTCTTAATAGTAAGAATATACCTAATAAAAAATACGGTTAATGAATTTGAACTTATTATGAAAACTTTTTAAAAATAAAAAAGTTAAATAAAAAGGATTTTATTAATAAAAATTCTTTATTTTATATTAATTTCGAAAATAAAATATACGATAATTTCGACAATCCGGATAAAAAACGATTTGCGATTTAACAATTTTTATAATTTAAATTTAAAAGACTTTTATCTAAATTTGCCGTAAGTTTTAAAACTTTTGCAGTTAAAACGGGATAGGAAAATAACGAGGCCGACGCCTTTATCGATATATTTTATAAAAGGCTAAAAAATAGTATAAAAAATAAAATTATTCTGATTAAATAACCAGTTACCCTAAATTAATATATCGCAAAATTAATTAAGATTAATTATCGACAGTTTGAAAAACGACAAAAAAAAAGGACAATATGCCTTACGTTCGGAATATAACAAATTTAACCAAAGGAAAAAACAAAATATATCCCTTATTTTTTATGGAACGGCATTAAGATTTAGGAAATTTGGCGTTATTTATAAATAAAATTAAAATTAAATTAAATATTTTAATTATGATAAAATAGGACATAAGGCCTATAGGTAGAAAAAGCCCAAAAGATTATAATAAAATAATTAGACCACTATATTAGAAAAATAATCCAGGAATAATTAAGGAAATAACAGTAAAGTTATTAACATAATTTAAGCCAAGTACGTATTAGGCCTTAAGTAAGAGGTTTAATAAGGATTATTATAACAAAATATTTAATAAAGGATGCGAAAAGCCAAAAAGCTAGCTTAATAAACATTACGAATATACCAAAAACCATTACGAAAGTAATTACGCGTATATTAAGATTAGATAAAAAAGTCTGTCCCGGAACCCCTAATCGATATGGCGGAATATACGTTATACACTATCGACGACCAAAATATCCCAATTACGAAAAATAAAAATAATATATTTACAAACGAATTATTCGTATATATTACAAGGGATTTAATTTTCCAAATCGTATCGGAAATAATAAAAACGATAAGCAATAATATTAATATTTTCGAACTATAGCCTTAAAAGATATCCAGCAGTTAGCCGAAATACAAAAACTGGCCTAAAAGAAAATAATATCTGCAAAAAAACCTTTTTTATTATTATGGATAATATAATTACCAAACGGAAAAAGAGTTAATTTAGCGCACGGTTAAGAAACATTATCAAAAAGCTATTACGGATCTCCATTTTCAGTTAACATTTATTATAAATCCTTAAGAAAAAAAGCTGTTAAGGAAAAAATACGTTAGTTTAAAGGAGAATTTTAAAACGATAACCAAAATAACGCATAATAAGATGTAATTGCAAATATAAGAAAACAATTTATTCGATAAAGAGAAAAACTGCAAAAAGTTTAGGAACAATTAATACCGTTCGAAAAAACAATATACCGGTAATAACGATAAAGATAATAGCTTAATATGCTAAACGAAAAAAATATAAATAAGGTTCGATAAATTCGAATAGGAATTAAAAAAAAGGTTACTTATAAAAAAGTTACAGGATAACAAAACCTCAAGATATTAAAGGAAATTCTTAGGAAAAGCTTTAAACGCGACGATAAAAAACGTTAACGATCTTATTATTTTGAATATATAAATCGGAACGTATTGGTATACCGTAATAATGAATTACGAAGCCTTAGGCGGAAATTAAATTATACGAGATATGCTTAATAAGTTTAAATTATTATGGAAGTATAAGTTAAAACCTTATATAACGACAAATGCCGAAAGTTAGGAATTCGCTTACGATAACAGAAAAATTATACGCAAAATTAATTATTTGGAAATTTTTATTAAAGGACGATATTAAACGGTTAATTTCGATATCGTTCTATTCGGAAATTACGATATAAACTTAGGATTATTATGGATACGCCAGTGCGGAATTTTAATTAATGGTACAACTGGCCAAATAAAGTTTATTTTCTTCCTTATTAAAAAATTAAAAAATTAAGGTTTTAATATTCGATTAATAATAGCGACGAATGCAAATATAAAAATACGATAAATACCTTATTACCTAAAGGAACAAAATATAAGAAAAAAAACAAATATTAAAAGAAATTCGATATATCGTTATTATTATGAAAGCGAAATTAAAGTAACTAAATAACGATCTGGAATAATAAGAATAATAGCTTAAAAAATTAAAACGTTTAATTAATATGTTATTATAATATGATAAAGACGAATAGTTTTTTAAGAAGGAATTCGATTCGAAATTATTAAAACATAATAAATAAGATTACGAAATAATATTTAAAAAAGGATTTTCGACAAAGTTATAGCTTATTTATAACCTTAATAAAAACGAATTAAGTATTTTCAAAACATACCTGGAAAATCGGTTACAAAAAAGATGGATTTGATTTTTAAAGTTATTAATAAAATATCCGATATTTTGCATACCAAAGAAAACCGGAAAATTGCAATTTATGGTTAATTACCGATGATTAAATAATATTATTATTAAAAATCGAAAATTATTACCTTTAATTACGGGAATAAAAAACCGATTTTACAGAACCAAATGGTTTACAATATTCGGTTTCAGAAATAAATATAACTTTATTAGGATTAAAAAAAGGATACAAATAAAAACTAACCTCTGGGACGAAATACGGAGTGTTTAAATATTTGGTTATACTAATAGGACTTACGAACGTACCAGTAACCTTCCAGCAAATGATCAATTACGTATTACGAAAATATTTCGATATTTTCGTCGTTTACTATCTTAACGATATTTTTATCTTTTTGAAAACGGAAAAAGCATATATAAAATACGTTCATAAAGTTCTTTAAGTTTTATAAAACGTAAAGTTACTTATTAACGTAAAAAAGAATTAGTTTTATATATAGGAAATAAAATATCTGGGATATATTATTACCTTAGGATATATCAGTATAAACTTTAAGAAAATTATTGCCGTTACAAAATAACAAACTCTAATAATAATTAAGGGGGTACAGGTATTCCTTGGATTCGCCAATTACTATAGGAAGTTTATTCGAAATTTTAGCAAAATAGTTATACCTTTAACGAATCTTATAAAAAAAGAATTTAAATGGACGCCAGATGCGGAAAACGCATTTTAGGATATTAAGAATGTAATTACCAGTAAGCTAGTACTAATTATATACGATTTAAACAGCTTTACTAAGCTAAAAACCGATAATTCGGATTACGTATTAAACGAAATAATTAAATAACGAGATAATTAAGGCAAATTATATTTTATTATATTCTTTTCGTACAAAATAAAACAAACCAAATTTAATTATTATATTCTAAATAAGGAATCTATAGTTATTATTATGGCGTTTTGGGAATTTAGGCATTTCTTAAAAGGAAGCTTATACCAGGTTAAGGCTTATACGGATTATCAAGATCTTCCCCGATTTATTACGACCAGGGAATTTACAAAACGATAATTAAGGTATAAAAAAAATTGGCGAATTTCGACTTTGTTATTATTTATAAAAGAAATTAAAAAATAACAAAATAAATGTTTTAAGTAAACGACCAAATTTCGAAAAGAAATTAGTTATAATTAACCATATAATTTTTAATATTACTATAAAAAATATTTACGCCCGTAATAAATTATAACGATTCGTGTAATACCTTACGATATATACCAGAAAAATTAATAGCATAACGATAGTTTTCCAAAAAACCAAAGAATAAATAAAATGTAAGTTTTAACGCAATATTAAAACAATTTAAAACGAAGAATATACGAATATTAGTTATATGGACATCCAAAGATTCACAAAACCTTGAAGCGACTTTAACACATATATTCCTTTTTTAAAATAAAATTAACGGTACAGAAAATTATACGGTAATACGACATTTGCGCTAAAACAAAGACTCGACGATACAAGCTATACGAAAAACTATAGCTATTACCAATTATAAAGCGATTATGGTATGTAGTTATATTTAACTTTATTATCAAATTTATTATAATAAAAGATCCAGTTATAAAAATATATTACGACAGCATTTTCGTAATCGTTAATCGATTTTCAAAATTGTCTTATTTTTTACCATATTATGAAGATATAAATGTTAAACAATTAGCTTATATTTTTTAAACTTATTTTTAATATATATGGATTATTAATAGAAATTATATCAAATAAAGGATTAATATTTGCATTAAAATTTTACGAGAGCCTAATAATATAAATCGTTCTGAATTATAAATTATTTAATATATATAAATTATAAATGGATAAATAAATAAAATAAATAAACCAAACTTGAAAAACCTATTTACGATATTACATTAATTACGAACAAAATAATTAGGTTGAGAAATTACTGATCGTACAATTAACTTATACTATTAGCCATTATAAGAATATTAAGATAAAACCTGCAAACGTAAATTTTGGTTTTATTCCAAAAGTTTACAAAAAATACGCAAAAATAATTTAATTAATATCAAAATAATCCTTACGTTAAAATAGCTATAATAATTATATCAAGAAATAAAAATAAAACTAGAATTCGCACGGAATTAAATAAGTAAATACTATAACCAGAAAAGGTTAAACAGATAAATTTTCGAAAAAGAGAAAATAATTTTTCTCGTTACAAAAAACATTTAAATAAAACACCCAGCAAAAAACTTAATTTCAAATATATCGGTCTATATAAAATTGCCAAGAAAATTTTAAAAAATAATTACTAATTAGAATTTTTACCAAAAAATAAATTTGACTCAATTTTTCATATTTTTTTATTTAAATTAACAGTAAATATAATTAAGGTATATACGATATAAAACGACGTAAAAATAAAAAACGAATAAGTATACGAAGTAAAAAAAATATTCGACTAATAAAAACAAAACGGATTTACTTAATACCTAATTAAGTAAAAAAACATCCAGATTCCGAAAAGACCTGGGAACCCGCCAAAAACCTTAATGGTACTTAACGCGTCTTAAAGAACTTTTTTTAATAATAACGGAACTACCGGATATATTTATATCCTAATTAACGTTGTCTAGCGGCCAGGTAACGCTAAGCAGCTTAAAAAAAATTAAGACGGTTAAGGAAGTCTCAGCGTTGGCCTGCTTTTTTCGTTTTTATTCCTTTAGTTCCTTTAGTAATTACAATTCTTGTTATACCATTTTAATACCTTTCGAACGAAAAAACGTTTTTTATTTTCGAAAACGAATTAACCGCGTAATAACTTTATTTGTTTTTTGCTAATAACGTTTTTGCAATTTCAAGAAACGCTTTTCCGGTAACACCTTTTTGCGTTTTAAACTTTAATTTTCGGTATAAATATTCTTTAAACAGGATAAAAGAACGCCGTTGTTATCGCAAAAATAACTATATTTAACATACGCCTTGCATTTAAAAACGTTTTCCATTATTTCGTACTTTCAGCTCTTAAAGGAAAATAAAAAATACGACATAATTTCAAAACTGAAATTATCAAAAATAAAAAACAAATTTTGACATTACGTAATAAACGAAAGGACCTAACGACAATTTTTCATAACGCAAGCCGATATCTTAAAGGGAAAAAGCTTACTAAAAGAAAAAGAAACTTGAAAACAAGATTTAAGGAAAAGAAAAATCCTATTACAACCTAAGTTAGCTAGGCCTACGAAAACGGTCCAGCCAAAATCACAAACCTACGCTAATTCAAGGTTACGTAATTAGTACTTAACGGGTTTTAACTAAGCACGATTAAGCAGTATTAAGTAACAGTTTAGCAAAGTTCTGCTAAACAGAAATTAGCAGTAATAGAAAAATTAGGATACATATGCTCATTATATCCATAATCTAAATAATACCAACTTGCAATATTCATTAATACCAATCGTTTGTAATAAGGCATTTCTAATATTAAAAGACGTAATACGTTACTATATGTATTGCTCAAATTCCTACGATATTCCTGCTAACATAAACCCGTCGACTTAAGGTTTAATAGTTGGTTAAACCGGATAACTCGTCACACTTAGCCGTTATACGTTCCAAATTTTTATTTCATAATACCGTCAAACTTTAATTAATATTCCCAACTTTATATTTTTTAATAAGTGACCGAAATAACCTCTTTACTGAGGCCTTAATTACTCGGACACTTATATAAAATCTAGAGGAAAAGAAGAAGAATTTCTCCATTGTTGCAAAATATTTTTGGGCATCTCGATGTTGTAAACGAAGGCATTATCCAGCTTAAAAATAATAACGATCTTATAACGTGCTTTTAAACCGCTTATAAAAAGTTTAAAGAAAAAAGATTTTCCGAAATTAAAAATTCCTTTCGCACAAATTAAGTTATTTAGCTAAATTGTATCAAAGAACCACAAACGGTTTTTAAGATTTTTAAGCCAGAACTTTTCGACGGAACTTTAATGACGTTATAATAATTCTTCCCTTAATACCGAATATATTTCGAGTATTTTCCTATTTAACTTATTGCGCTTATTAGGCGAATAAAATTCGTAATTAAATGACTTATCGAAATACAGCTATTGCCTTTAAATCGATTTTAAGGAAATACGTTATTTTGTTAATCGGAAAACGAAATCCAAAAATGGGACGAATTTAGAACAACAACGAAAAATTCAAAGAAATATTAACGAAAGTTTGCGGAATAATAAATGAAAAAAATAAAAGCCAAGATATAAATCTAATAATTATGATAAAATGGATTAATATTTAATTACGGTAATACGATAATAAATTTTGCTGTTAAGCTAAATTTATAATAAAAAATATTGTTATCTAAATTTTTCGGCGGCGTGAAAAAAAATTATAAAAGGAACTTTTTAAATTTAATCGGCTTATTTATGTATCGGATTATATCGGTAGAGAAATTATGATTAAAAACCGATAATATATATCGCATATTAAAAGCATTAAAAAAAAGAATAACAAACCCCGATATACGGCTAATATTAGCGTTTTTCGACGTAATAACATTTTTTACGACACAAAACCAGAACTTATAAAATTAAAAATTAATTAAAGGAAGAATTAAAGCCAGATTAAACATTACAATTATAAAAAAATAAGACATAAAACAGTATGGCATAAAGCACTTAGAAATCCCGATAAAACGGTTAAAAAGCAGTATTTAAAAAATAATCAAGAAAGAATCAGAAACATAAAGGCAAATTTATTAGCATAATTTAGCCTAAATATATATCAGGTCCCTTATAGCGAAAGGTTTAATAAAAAATGCAAAAAGCCAGAAAAACAATTTAACAAATATCGAAAGTATAATAAAAAGGATCACATGAAAAATTACAGAAATACCACAATTAAACAGAAAATATCTGTCGCGGAATCCATAACCAATACGGCAAAATATATGCCATATATTGTCGACGACGAAAATCTCCTGTTTATAAAAACATAAAAATAATATATTTACGAACAAATTATGGCCGTTTATTTTAAAAAGTTCGCCTTTCCATATTGTACAGAAAATAAAAAAAGGAAAAATAATAATATTAATATTTTCGATCGATATTTCCAGGAAATATTTAATAATTGGCCGAAATAAAAAGTTAACCCGAAAAAAAGCAATATTCGCAAAGATCTCTTTTATTATTATAAGTAATATAATTACTAAATTAAAAAACATTTAATCCAGCGTATAATAAAAAAGAATTACTAAAAATATTAGGGCTTCCTATTTTAAATTAATATTTATTATAAACCTTTACTATAAGAAAGTTATTAAAAAGAAATACGTTAATTTACAAAAAATCCTTTAAAACGATAATTCAAACAATACTTACTGGGATGTAGTTATAAATGTAAAAAAATAATTTATTTAATAAGCAATAGAATTATAATAAAATTAAAAACAATTTATAAAGCTTAAAAGAACAATATGCCGATAATAATAATAAGTATAGTAATTTAACGCATTAAACGCAAAGATATATATAAAGTTCGACAAATTCAAACAAAAGTTAAAAGATAAAGGTTATATAAAAAAGCCGCAAAATAACAAAACCCCAAAAGATTAAAAGAAATTTCCGAAAAAGGCTTTAAACGCAATAATAAAAGCGGTTAATAACTTTATTATCTTATATATACGAATCAAAACGTTCTGGCATACCGTAATAATAAATTACGAAATTCTGGCCGGGAATTATATTGCATTAAATATAGTGAATACACTTAACTTATGATAGAAATATAAATTAAAACCCTATACGGCAACAAATGTCGAAAGTTAGCAATTCGTTTATTACAAGCGACGAATTATACGCGAAATTGATTATTTCGAAATTTTTATTTAAGGACGATACCAAATAATTAATTTCGATATTGTTTTACCTAGACTTTACGATATAATCTTGGAATTATTATAAATATGCTAATATAAAATATTAATTAAAAAAACGATTAACGAAATAAAATTCGTTTTATACTTTATTAGCCGATAAAAAGAATTAAGATTTTAATATTCGATCAATAAAAAGGACGAATACAGGTATAAGGATACGACAGAATCCTTATTACCCAAAAGAACAAAATA
Source organism: Monosporascus cannonballus (assembly GCA_004154925.1). Classification (NCBI taxonomy): domain Eukaryota; kingdom Fungi; phylum Ascomycota; class Sordariomycetes; order Xylariales; genus Monosporascus; species Monosporascus cannonballus. Next base: position 84,289 of record QJNS01000205.1, read on the forward strand.
TAAAAGAAAATAGATATTAGAAAAGAAATAACGCATCGTTATTAGTATTAAAGCAACTAAATAACAATTTAAATTATTAGCAGCCTTAAGAATTAAAATATCTAATTAATATACAATAATAATATGATAAATATAAGCAGTTTTTTTTAAAAGGAGTTCGGTATAAAATTACTAAAACATAACGAATAAAACCATAAAAAAGTTTTCAAAAAAAGATTTTTAACAAGATTTTATCTTATTTACAACTTTAATAAAAACGAATTACGTACTTTTAAAGAATACCTGGAAAATCTATTATAAAAAGAATAAATTCGACCTTCGAAATTACAAGCAAAATATCCCATATTTTTCGTATTAAAGAAATATAGAATATTACGACTTATAATTAACTATTAATAACTAAACGATAATATTAATAAAAACCGAACATTATTACCGTTTGTTATAAATATAAAAAAATCGATTTTACTAAACCAAAATATTTATAATATTCGATGTTAACAATGAATATAAATATATTAAAATCCCAAAAATGCGAATAAAAAATAACTTTCAAAACCAAATACGAACTATTTAAATAATTAGTTATATTCAGAGGACTTACGAACGTACTAATAATTTTTTAACGAATAATTAATAATGTATTATAAAAGTTTATCGATCTTTTCGTCCTTTATTATCTTGATAATATTTTCTTTTTTTCGAAAACGGAAAAAACGTATATAAGATAAGTTCGTAAATTTCTTTAAACTTTACAGAATACAAAGTTATCTATTAATACAAAAAAAAGATTTTACATATAAAAAATAAGATTTTTAAGTCATATTATTACCTTAAAATATATAAAGATAAACTTTAAGAAATTCGCAGCTGTTACAAAATCATACACGACAACCATAATTAAGAAAATACAGGTATTCCTCGAATTCGCCAACTATTACAAGAAATTTATTCGAAACTTTAGTAAAATAATTATACTCTTAAGAAACCTTACGAAAAAAAAATTAAATAAATATTTAAAGTAAAAAAGGAATTTCATGATATTAAAAATACGATTATTAATAAGCTTATATTAATTATGTACAATCTTAACTGCCCAGTTAAATTAAAAGCCGATATTTCCTATTGCGCGTTAAATGCAATAATGGGATCACGAAATAATTAAAGCAAATCACAGCTTATTGCATTCTTTTTTATAAATTAAAAAAAATCTAGTTTAATTACGGTTTTTAAATAAAGAATTTGTGGCTATTATTATCGTTCTTCGAAAATATAGGTATTTCTTAAAAGGGAACTTATATTAGATAAAGAGTTTTACGGATTATTAAAATCTTACCTGATTTATTATGATTAAACTATTTATAAAATAATAATTTCGTTACGCGGAAAGATTAGCGAACTTGGATTTCGTTATTATCAAGAGGAAAAACTTAGAAAATAATAAAGGAAATACCAGTAATAAATAACCAAATTTTAAAGAGAAATTAATTAAAATTAGGCATTTAATTTTGGATATTATTATAAAAGAATATTTATGTTTGTAACAGATTACGATAATTTGCGTAATACCCTTTAATATGTACTAGAAAATCCAGCAATATAACGATAATCTTTCAAAAAATAAAAAAAACAAACAAAATACAAATGCTAGAATAATATCGAAAAAATTTAATACGAAATATATACGAATATCAGTTATATAGCTATCTAAGAATTTACGAAATTTTAAAACGGTTTTAACGTATATATTTTTACTAAAAATATAATTAATAGTATAAAGGATTATACGGTAATTTGACGTTTACGCAAAAACGAAAATACGACGATATAAGCCATACGGGAAATTATAATTATTATTAATCGTAAAACGATTATAATATTTAATTATATTTAATTTTATTACCAAACTTTTTATGTTAGAAACCTTAGTTTCGGGCATATATTACCATAACATTTTCGTAATTATTAACCGATTTCCGATATTCTGTTATTTTCTTACCATATTATAATCATATAAATGCAAAAGAAATTAAATATATTTATTTAAATATATTTTTAGTATAGACAGATTATTAATAGGAGTTATGTTAAAAAAGAATCGAGATTTACATTTAAATTTTCGTAAGGCCTTAAAATATATATCGGCCTAAATCACAAATTATCTAACATATTTAAGCCGTAAACAAATAAATAAACTGAATAAACGAATTAAATCTTGAAATTCTATTGGCAATATTAGATTAATTACGAACAAAATAATTAAGGTAAAGAGTTACTTATATCTTAATGAACTTATAATACCAATTATTATAAAAATATTAAAATAATATTACCGAACACGAACTTTACTTTTACTTTAAAGATTTATCAAAAAATAAGGAATAACAGTTGAATTAATTTAAATGTAATTTTTATATTAAAATTAATACAATACTTAGTTCAAAAATTAATAACCGAATTAAGATTCGTACAAAATTAAGTAAATAAATATTATAATTCAGAAAAGTCCACAATTTCATTTTCTAATAAAAGGAAATAGTTTTTCACGTTATAAAAAATATTTAAGCAAAACGCCTTAATAAATATTTCGATTTTAAATATATCGGTCCATATAAATTTACCAAGAAAATCTTAACAAAAAACTGGTAATTAAAATTTCCACCAAAAAAAATAAAAAGGATTTAATTCTTTATATTTCTGTATTTGCATTAAAAATAGATATAATCAAAATATATACGGTATAAAATGATATAAAAATGAAGAAAGAATAAATTTAGAAAATGGAAAATATCTTTAATATACGAAAATAAAAAAGATTTATTCAATATTTAATTAAGGAAAGAAGTACCCGAATTTCGAAAATATCTGGAAACCCGCCAAAAGTTTTGTTGGCGCCTAATGCCTACTAAAAAGCTTTTACAAATAACGACAGGCGCGTCCTAATTAACAGCCGACTAATTAATAACCGGGATATTAGGCCAATCGGTCGTAGCCTGCGTTAACATAATAACTGTAACGGCAGCCTTTAACTGTTCCTATTTCTTCCTTAAGCGTTCGAATTTTTCCATACTTTCCGTAGTTTTAACATTTTAACGAAGCATCTCGATATTACGATAACGGAACAACCGCTTTTATTTTTGCAAACGGTTTAGCTTGTTGGCAACCGTTCGTAACGTTTTACGAATTTATTCCTTTTTATGTTTTAAATAATCTTTTTTATTTAAAGGTTTTTGATATTTAATTTTTAAAAGGGCAAAGAATTACGAGGACCGTTACAATAAATATAACGTGCACATTTCAAAAGATCTTGAACAACCTTGTGTTCCGTATTTTCCTTTTTATAACAGAAATAAAAGAATATTTTAAAATTAAGGTTTTAAATATATTTTTAAAAACTTAAAGTATTAATATACTTACGGAAATAAGGTTATTTAATACGATTCGACATCATACATATAAATAAAAGAAGGTTATCTACCGGAATTAATAAACGAATAATTTGATTTTTAAAGACAAAGATCCTAGGAAATGAAAAATCGTATTATAACCTAACGGTTTCAGCTTTTTGCGGACGGTTAGGTTTATAAAAAAACCAAAGCCGATTACCGTCAAGATATTAGGTAAGCGGCTTAAAGGTTTTAAGATATTAAGCATCTCAAGTTCGTTAAGCCGGCAAAAAAATTTAAAGGGCTTAATAAGCTTAAAGATTTAAGCCGTTTAAATATCTTCAGCAAAAATAAAGATATATATATTTATTATTTCCACAATTTAGATACCTGTAATTTATAATATAATATCGTTATTTACAGTATTTTTGAAATTACGAAACCTATTATGTTATTATATCTATTATTTAGATTTTTACGATATTTCTGCCAACATAAACCGGTACGATTAAGGTTTAATAATTAGTTAAACCGTTTAGCCGTATTAAATTAATAAAGTTATACTTATTTTTATATTATAACGCAATTTATTTGAGCTTATTAATATAATTCTGCGCTTTATATTTCACGTTTTCAATAAAAACTTATATTAAATATAACGAATTCGTTAATATGTTACATATATTATTATATATATTTATTCAGATTTAAGAAAATTCTTTTCATGTGAAAATAAAAATACAATAAAATTTTATTAATTGAAATTATAAAAATAAAAATACTTATTTATTTGCAGTTATATTAAATTTAACATTTTATTATTTTTATGATTATTATAATATTAACAAATTTTTAATTTTTAATTATTACATCAAATAGTTTCTTTCGTAAGTAAAGTTAGCCGATAAAATAATAACTAGTAATTAATAACTAATAACTAATAATCAGTAACTAACAACTAATAATTAATAATTTAATAACTCGTAACCGAATAACGTTTTAACTTAAAAAGGACGTTATTAAAAATAAGCCCGATTATAACTGCGAAAACATTATCTCCCCCCAGACCTTAACCAATATACCAATATCATATTTGGTAATTATTATAACCTTTATTACACTATTTGCTGCCGGCCTGATTCACGCTATCGTTATTATCTTATTTACTGTTATTATTAAAACGGCTATTAACCAATTTTTATGCTAAACGTTACTTAATTATTTAATTATAACTCTACGAATTAAGAAAACGGCATTATCATTTTGCTAAATGTAAAATAAAGTATATTTTAATTTCTACTCTATTTATTGAGCTTATACTCTATAAAACGGCTTAATAAAATATAAATTAGTTAATTATGTCCCTTCGCTTTTTGATTAAGTCCTTATACTATATCAACGTTATTAAGTTAACTTTAATTCGGTAAAATAACTCCTTTACAAACGGATTGTCGTATCAACGCGATACCTATTTTTGAAAATATCGACAAAATAATTTTTTGATATAAATAACAATATTGTAATAATTATTCAATTAATTAATTCCATAGAAAATAAAACGTATAAAAATGTAATCCCATTTTACCTCGTTAATTTTTTCGTTTTCGGAAAATTCGTTTTACTCTTAATCTTTCCGAATTACGGTAAAACATCTTTTCGTAAAAGGTTTCCGCCTTTTTTTTCCCTTTTTAACCGAAATTATTTTTACGAAGTTCTTACATAATTCGGGCCGTATTTGTTTTGGCATGTTTTAAGCTTCGTTGTTTGAAAGGTTATAATTAATTAATTATTATAAATCTCGGCGGCAAACAGTTTAGCTGTTTTATCATTAAAAGCTTTGCCGAGCTTACAGAACAAAAAGCATACGGTAAAATTCCCGTATATTAAATTAAGTTCTATCCGCGAGTTTTCGAACCGTATTAATTCCCTAAATAATTTAGGCATTTTAGCATTTAAAGTAAATATTGAATTAAAAAACCAAGATATTTTAAAATACGAATCGATTTTAAACCCAATTTATTTATTATTCTTTTTAACCTACTTATTATATAATATTTTCTTTTTGTTAATAAAATGTAAACTTATTATTTCCCAATGTTTTATAATATGTTTTACGATTATTTTCAGTTTTTTTTACGATTTTACGAATATTTTAATAAATTAGCATTATTTACAATTTCGGGAACCCGCCTATAATAACATTTATAAAACTAATAACGATATTTCAGCTTTACAATAATAAATATATTAATACTAAAAAGTTAAAAAATTTAAAAAACATAAATAAACAGGAAAATAATATATATTTGATTTTAAAAATATATTTAGACAAAATCTTTTATAATATAATTATTATGACCATTAATTATTAATAACCTTTATTTCTCCGATTTTCCCGTTTCCTATAAAAAATAAAAATCTTCCGAAATTACCTTTAGCCGATTACGATATTCGTTCCGCCGTTTTTTAACGTAATAAAATCCTAGCTTTCGTATATTTTATCGGCTAAATTAAAATTTATTATTATTATATATTAATACGGCTGAGAATTACGAAAAAAATAATGACGAATATTCGTTAATATTAATATATATAATTATAGTAATATACCCCTCTTTAAACGTATTTTTAAGAAATTATTTTTTCTGGTGGTCTTTCCAAAAATAAAATAATATTTCCCCATTCCTTTTATTATTTTAATTATTTTACATTATACCGAATCTTTAATTTAATAAGTTTAATTTCCTGCAAAATGAAACGTTGGAATAAAATATAAATTTACACTATAAAAACGTTATTTAAACGCTTATAATCGATCGTCGTATCATTAAAAGTTCTATTTTTAAAATAACGGCGTAAAAATCGGATTATTTAATTTTTTTAGGCGTTTAAGGTTACCGTTATTAATTAAAGGCATTATACGTATAAGCGGAATTGCGAATAAAGTGGCGCATAAATGTGACGGCTAAGGGGTTTAACCAATTATTAACTCTTAGTCGTACGGGTTTATGTTGGCAAAAGTATCGTAGGACTCTGTAGAAATGAGATAATTTAGTTACATCTCTTAATACCGAAGGTGCAGAGGTCGTATTGCAAACGATTAGTATTAATAAGTGTTATAAGCTGGTGCTATCTCGATTATGGAAATAATAAGCGTATTATATTTGGTTCTAGTTACCAGTTGTCAGATTATTATAATCTCGCAAGATCCCAATCATCTTAATTTTCGTAAATTTTGCAAAATTTAATAGTTCTAACTCTCGTGGATTTCGGAAACTCTTAATAATTCTGACTGTCGTTACGTAGCCCTTTTCCTGGTCCTCCACTTACTTTAACTCTTTCTGGTTGTACCAAGGATGTTATGTTATAATACAATTCTCCTTCTTTCAGGATTTTCGTCCCCAAAATTTCATCCGTAAATATTTAATTTATTTTAACGGATTATATCAAAAAATACGTTAAACCTTTCTCCGAAGCAAAAACTGCTTAACGTAATTCTTTAATTGAAACAGTACTTTTTGCAAATCCTGTCGATATAGCGCCGTGTTCTTATTGCGAATAAAGGAAATTGGAAAACAACTTATCGGAAAATAATGTTTTTCGTTATTTGTCCAGTATTAAAAATAACCAGTCCAGTTATGATATACAGGGTGTAAGCCTAAAGCAGCTATAACGTATTATTATTTAATACCGAAAACTTAAACTGGAACTGAAAGCCGCCGAAAAGGAAGTTAACCAGGTTAATACTTGTTTACGCCGTTTACGTAAATAAAAGAAATACGGTATAACAAGATAATAAAAGCCGTATCCCGTAATATCGACAATCTCGAAAAATTGGAAAAGTTAAAACGTTAAAAAAACAGGCCGAACTGGAGGTTACCAAGGCCATATTGGCAAATGCCGCGCCTCCTATCGACTGGTCCAACCTGGAGTTCACTTACTAGTCGTTTATTAATTAGACAACTTTCGACCCTGCCGACTTTGACGTTATTAATAAAAATCTTTTATTAGGCGCTAGGCGTTAATGAGATTTTTGACGGGTTTTTAGGTCTTTTCGAAATCCGAGTGCTTTTTTATATCATTAGATACCAAGTAAATCCGTCTTATTTTCGTATATTAAGGATTTTTTCCATTTTATATACTTGTTCGTCTTTTATTTTTGTATTATTTTGTGCCATGTATATTTTAGTTACATTTGCTGTTAACTCGATTAAGAGAATATCAGAAATTAGATAGAATTTAATTTTTGGTAAACTTTTTAATTCGTAATTATTTTCTAAGATGTTTTAGCGATTTTATATTAACCAATATATTTAAGATCGCGTGTCTTGTTAAGTTATTTTATTGCAATATTTTTAATAACAAGAAAAATTATTTTTGCTTTTTCGAATATTAATTCCTTTAAGCTTTTTTAATTATAATATTTATTTATTTAATTACGTCCGAATTTTAATTCTGTTTTTATTTTCTGATATAATTATCGTAATAATTCTGACGTGAAAATTGTTTTGATATTAATTAAATCGATATCGCATATTTTTTTTATAACGTTTTGAAATTCAAACAAAATTTACGTTCGTGAATATTAATTTGATATTTTTCTAATAACTGGTATTATAAATTCATTCTACCATTAACAATTTTTTAATTGAATTATTTTAAACTTGATTCCTATAATAACGCAAAAATATTTTAAAATTTGTATCGTTTGTTTTAATTAATTATTTATTCAAGGTTTATATATATTAAATAATTTGAGATTTCGGCCCATTCATATTACAAGGCCTTCTTAAAATTTAAATATAAATATTAATTCTTTATATAAAATAATTTTTATTAAAAATTCGTTTTTTTAAAAATATATTTAAAAGAATATATGTTATATATTCGGCGTCTTTATGTTCGTATTATTATGGGAAATAAGAAAATTTGGTAAAGCGGTGGACGATAACGCAAATGCTATCATAATATATTTCCGTAACTAAATATTTTAATATGGGGGTTTTGCTAATAAAATGGAATATCACTAAATATAATAATTGTTTCGCAATGAATAATAGCTGTAATTTTCCGTATGGTTTACATTGTCGAGCTTTCGTTTTAACGTAAATATTGTATTAATATATAGACTATTATAACGTTAATTTTATTCTGGGATAGGAATATATTCGTTTAAGCCGTTCTAAACTTTTATAGATTCCTGGATATCCGTCTCACTAATATTTGTTTATGTTTCGTATCAAATCCTTTCGGTACTTTTTTGAAATTTGTATTTTGTTCTTTTTTAAATTTCTAAGAAACCGTCGTTGTATTGCTAGATTTTTTGTTATATATCAAAAGGTACTGTTCGAATTATCCTAATTTTTACGAGCGTAAATATCTTTTTGAAGTAATATTAAAATTTATATAGCTGACTTTATCCAATTTCTTTTCGAAGTTTAATCGTTTCCTTTAGGGGTTTGCTTTATTGTTCTTTGAACTTTTCTTATAGATTATAATGAAATCGAAATTCGCCAATTTTTCTATATAACGAAATTAGTATTTTGTAAGTTTCCTGGTCGTAGTAAATCGGATAAAATTTTCATAATCCGTATAAGCCTTAACATGGTATAAGTTTCCCTTTACGATATTTTTAAAGTTTCAGAATACTACAATAATAGCTATAAACCTTTATTTGGAATACAGGTAGAAAATCCGATTTCTTTTAGCTTATACAAAAAAATATAATAAAATATAATTTATCTTAATTATTTTATTATTTAATGATTTGGTTTAACGCGTAATTAAGAATATTAGTTTTTAATTTAACAGGGCGGTTTAAATTGTATATAATTAGTATAAATCCGTTAAAATCATATGCTTGATATTCTAAAACGTTTTTTATATCTGATACCTATTTGAACTTTTTTCTTTCGTAAAATTTATTAAGGATATACTTAGTTTGTTAATTTTTGAATAGATTTTCTGTAATAGTTAACCAATATAATCAATACCTGGGCATTTTTAACCGTTATTAACGGTTGTTATTTTGTAAATACAGCGATTTTCTGAAAGTTTATACTAATTTGTTTTAGGATAATAATATATTTCAGATTTTGCATTTTTTACACCTTAAATTAAGTTTTTTTTACGTTAATATATATATTTACGTTTTATGAAGCTTAAGAATTTTAATAAACGTATTCTGCAAATACACTTTCCCTTTCTAAAAAAATAAGAATATCGTCGAGATAGCAAATAACGAAAATATCGAGATATTCACGTAATATATAATTTATTATTCATTAAAGGGTTACTGGGACATTCGAAAGTCCTTTTAATATAATTAAATACTTAATTAATTCGTATTTCGTATTAAAGGTTATGTTTTATTAATATTTTTTTAATCTTAATAAGGTTATATTTATTTTTGCAATCGAATACTGTATAATCTTTCGTTTCGTAAAGTCAACTTTTTACTGCAGTAATTAAGCACAATAATCTTCGATCCTTAATAATGATTTCATTTAGTTGTCGATAATTAATTATAAGTCGTAACTTTTTATTTTTTTAAATCCGGAAAACATAAGGTATTTTACTGGTAATTTCGTAGGTCGAATTTATCCTTTTTGTAACCGATTTTATAGGTATTTTTTAAAAGTACATCATTCGTTTCCGCTAACGTCGTAAATAAGGTAAAATTTCGTCGAAAAACCTTTTTAAAGATCATCTTATAATTTTATTTGTTATATTCTAGTAATTTCGTATTAAGCTTTTTTTTAAAAAGAAATTCGCATTTATGGTATTATGCTAAACTATTAGTTAAATTCTTTAATTTCTGGAGCTGCTTTTCTAAATTATTATTTAATTGCTGTAATTTCGTTTTGATGATGATAACAGTACATCGTATGTTTCTTTGATACCTATTTTTTACATTTTATTCTTTTTTAGCAACAAACGTTTTGTCGTATTTTTATACATATATTCATTATTATTTCTGATCGAATATTAAGAGTTTAATTCTTTTTTATGCGTTAACAAAGCATAAAACGAATTTTATTTAACCCGTTTTTTTATTTATTAAAATTCTCTATTAGCGTATTTATGGCAATCATAAGATTATATTGTAATTCCCAATTAAAACGATGTTAAAATTAATTATCTAATATCTTTTTTGGATGGAAATCTCGAATTGATTAATTTTGCGTATAACTTCCCGTTATTATAAACAAATTTGAGATTCTCGGCATTTGTCGTTATTTAAGGTTTTAATTTGTATCTTTATAATGGTTTAAATTTTTAATTATATTTAATATAATATAATTTTCTTCTGAAGCTCGGTAATCCATTATTACGATTTACCAGTGCGTTCTAATTCGTATATCCAAAGTAATAAAATTATTAACGGCTTTTATCGTCGCGTTTAAAGCTTTTTTTAAGAATCTTTTGGATGTTTTTGGGTTTCGTTATCCCGCGGCTTTTTCCAAGGCAATTTTTTTTTAACTTTTATTCGATTTTATCGAACTTTGTTTATGTTTTTATATTTAACGTATTAAGTTGTTATGTTTGTTGTTATTGCCGGCGTACTTTTTCTTCGAATTATATTAATTATTTTTGGTTTTATTATAATTTGTTTTCTTATTAAGTAATTTCTTTTAATTTTGATTATATCTTATTGTACATCGTACTTAATATTATTTCCGAACTCTTTTATAAATTAACGTATTTTTTCTTAATAACTTTTTTTAAAACTCTATAATAAATACCAATTAAAAATAAAGATTTATAATAACGTTTGGGTAATGTTTTCTATTATAGGCTAGGTTAACCTTTTTTCCGTTTGGTAATTACATTAATAATAATAATAAAAGAGGTTTTTTTTCCGGATATTATTTTTTCGGGTTAACCTTTTAATACAGCCTATTATTAAATATTTTCTGGAGCTATAAATCTAAAATATAGATATTATTATTTATCATTTTTGTTTTTTCCGATACGGTTTAAAAAATTAAATCCTTTATAATATATACGGGTAATCCGTCCCTAAATATATTATTTTTATTTTTCGTAATCGAGATATTCTCGTCGTTGACAATATATGGCATATATTTTACTATATCGATTAGGAATTCCAGGACAAGCCTTTTTTATCCAATTCTAGTATTCGCGTAATTATCGTTATAGTGCTTCTTATTATATTCGCGGTATTTATTAAGCCAGCTTTTTGGTTTCTCGTATTTTTCGTCGAATCTTTTATCGTAATGGTCTTTGTTGAGTTTTTTGCCATAAGGGGCCTGGTACGTACATAGGCCGAATTATGTTAATAGGTTTATTTTCATATTTCTGGTTTTCTCTAGATTATTTTTCGGATATAGGTTTCTAATTGTCCTAACGGGGTTTCTTAAGTGCCCTACATCACGTTATCTTATATCCAATTTTATTGTATTTAAAGCATTTGGTCTTGCTCTAGTTTTTCCTGTAAATAGCTTTTAATTCCATAGATCCTAGTTCTGTGCCGTAAGAAATATTATTCCGTCGAAAAGCGTTGATATTAGCCGTATATCGGGGTTTATTATTATTTTTTCTTTTAGTGCCTTTAATATTTTAGGCATAATATGAATCGTTAATTGTGACGAGCTATGCGGTTTAACCAATTATTAAACCTTAAGTCGACGGGTTTATGTTGGCAGAAATATCGTAGGAATCTGAATAATAAATATAGTAATATGTTACGTCTCGTAATACCAAGGGTGCCTTGGGTAACGATATTATATTGCAAACTGGTATTATTTAAATTATGGGAATAATAAGCATATATATCTTAATCCTTTTATTATTATTTATTTTTGTTTAGCAAAGCCTTGCTAAATAATTATTTAATACTCCTTAATCCTACTTAATTGAAACCCGCTAAGCATTAATTACGTAACTCTAAATTAACGTAATCTTGTGATTTTAGCCAGACCGTTTTTGCAGGCGTAGCTAATTTGGGTTGTAACACGATTTTCCTTTTCCCCAAATCTTGTCTTTAAGATTTTTTTTTCCTTCTGGTAAGCCTTTTTCCCTTAAAATGTCGGCCCGCGTTACTAAAAATTGTCATCAGGTTTTTCGTCCATTACGCAAGGTCAAAATCTGCTTTTTATTTTTAACGATTTTAATTTTGAAATTATGCCGTATTCCTTATGTTTTTCCAAGGGCTGGAAATGCGAAATAATAAAAAAAGTTTCCAAATACAAAGCGTATATAAAACGTAACTATTTCTACAATAATAACGGCATTTTTTTTATCTTTTTTAAAGAACATTCGTACCGAAAATTAACCTTTAAAATACGAAAAGGTACTTGCGGAAAAGCGTTTTTTCGTTCAAAAATGATTAAAATGGTATAGCAAGAATTATAATCGTTAAAAAAGCTGAAAAAATAAGAACGTTAGAAGCAGGCTAACGCCGAGGCCTCCTTAACTGCCTTAGCTTTTTCCCTTAAGCTGCCCGGCGTTATTTGGCCGCTGGATAATGTTAATTAAGATATAATTATTTCCGGTAATTCCGTTACTGTTAATAAAAACTTTTTAATAAACGTTAAGCGCTAATAAGGTTTTTGGCAGGTTCCTAGGTGTTCTCGGAATTTAGGTGCTTTTTCCATTTGATCAGGTACTGGGTAAGTTCATTTTGTTTCCGTATATCGAAAATTTTCTTTACTTCGTATAATTGTTCGTCCTCCACTTCTATATCGTTTTATACCGTATGCATTTTGATTATATTTGCTGCTGATTTGAACAAAGAAATATGAGAAATTGGATAAAATTTAACTTTTAATAGAAATTCTAATTAATAATTATTTTCTGAGATTTGCTTGGCGGTTTTATATAGGCTGATATATTTAAAATCGAGTTTTTTACTGGGTCTTTTTATTTAAATGTTTTTCGTAACGAGGAAAACCATTTTCCCTTTTTCGAAAATTAATCCTTTTAACCTTTTCTAATTATATTACTTGCTTATATAGTTCCGTACGAATTCGAATTTTATGTTTATTTCTTGGTACAGCTATCGTAATTATATTGATATTAATTGAACCGTTATTACGTATTTTTTTGTAAGCTTTTGGAATAAAACCAAAATTTGTATTTAAAAATGTTATTTTAATACTTTCGTAATAACTGGTATTATAAGCTAACTGTACCACTAATAATTTGGTAACCTAATTATTTTATTCGTAATTAATATAATATTATAAGTAAGTTTTTAAGGTTTAATTTATTTGTTTTATTTATTTATCTATTTAAAGTTTAAATACGTTAAATAATTTGTAATTTATGCCGATCTATGTTATTAATTTTTGTTAAAATTTAAATGCAAATATTAATCTTTTATTTGATAAATTCTTTATTGATAATTTATATATGATGAAAATATATTTAAAAAATATATATTAATTATTTGGCATTTATATTCTTGTAATATAGTAAAAATAGCAAAATTTCATAAATCGGTCGACGATTACGTTTATGTTATTACAATATACTTTTATAACTAAATATTTTGATATAAAAAGTTTAATAATAAAGTCGAATACAATTAAATATTATGGTCGTTTTGCGATTAATAATAGTTATAATTTTTCGTATAGCTTGTATTGTCGAGCATTTGTTTTAACGCAAATATCGTATTGCCGTATAATATTTTATGCCATTAATTTTATTTTAGGAAAGGAATATATACGTTAAAGTCGTTTTAAAGTTTTGTAAATCTCTGGATATCCATATAACTAATATTCGTGTATTTTTCGTATGAGATCTTTCTGGTATTTTTTAAAAACTTATATTTTGTTTATTTTTTTGGTTTTCTGGCAGGCCGTTATTATATTACTAAATTTTTTAATACATGTCGAAAGGTGCTCTCCGAATTGTCGCAATTTATCGTAAACGTAAATATCTTTTTATAATGGTATTAAAAATTGTATAGCTAATTTTAACCAATTTCTCTTCGAAGTTTTGTTACTTACTTAAAACGTTTGCTTTGTCGTTTTCTGATCTTTTTTGTAAATAATAACGAAATCAAAGTTCGTTAATTTTTTTGCAAATTTTAATTATCGTCCTGCAAACTTTTTGGTTGTAGTAAATCGGGTAAAATTTTTATAATCCGTATGAACCTTAATTTGGTGCAAATTTCCCTTCAGGAAATAACTGAATTTTCGAAATACCATAATAATGGCCATAAATTCCTTATTTGGAATACCATAATTAAGTTCGGTTTTTTTTATTTATACGAAAAAAATATAATAAGGTATAATTTGCCTTAATTATTTCGTTATCCGATTATTACGCTTAATGAGTTATCCGAAATATCGGTTTTTAATTTAACGGAGAGGTTTTGATTATACATAATTAGTATTAATTCGCTGGTAATCGTATTCTTAATATCCTGACACGTTTTTTTCGTATTTAACCTTTATTTAAATTCCTTTTTTTTTTCGTAAAATTTATTAGGGGTATAGTTATTTTGTTAAGGTTTCGAATAAACTTTCTGTAATAATTAGCGATTCAAAGAATGCCTATACCTTTTTAACTATTGTTGGCGTCTGCTATTCCGTAATTGTAACGATTTTTTGGGGTTTATTTTAATGTATTCTGAGGTAATAATATATCCCAGATATTCCATTTCCTATATATGGAATTAACTTTTTTCCGCATTAATAAGTAACCTTACGTTTTATAAAGCTTAAAGAATTTTATAAACGTATTTTATATATGTTTTTTCTATTTCCGAAAAGATAAGAATGTCGTCGAGGTAGTAATCGACGAAAATATTAAGGTATTTTCGTAATACGTAGTTAATTATTTGCTAAAAGGTCGCTGGTACGTTCGTAAGTTTTATTAATGTAATTAAATATTTAAATAATCCGTATTTCGTTCTGAAAATTGTTTTTTATTTGTATCTTTTTTTAATTTTAATAAGATTATATTTATCTTTATAATCGAATATTATAAATTATTGTGTTCCGTAAAGTCGGTTTTTTATTTCCGTAATTAAAGGTAATCATATTTGATCTTTGATAATAATATCGTTTAATTACCGGTAATTAATTACAAATCGTAATTTTTTGTTTTTTTAAGTACAAAAAATATTAAGTAACCTGTTAGGAATTTCGAAAGTTAAATTTGTTTTCTTTGTAGCCGATTTTCTGGGTATCTTTTGAAAATATATAGTTTGTTTCCGTTAAAGTTATAAATGGGGTAAAATTTTATCGAATATCCTGTTTTAAAAATTACTTTATGATTTTATTCGCTATATTTTAGTAATTTCGTATCCAACTCTTTTTTTGAAAACTTATTTATATTTCTAATATTATATTAATATATTAAGCAGCGTTTTTAATTCTTTGAGTTATTGTTATTATTATTCCAAATCGTTATTTAATTATTTTAATTTCATTTTAGTAATAGCAACAATACGTCTTATTTTTTTAATATCCGTTTTTTTTGTATTTTGTTCCTTTAGGTAGTTAAATATTTATCGTATCCTTATACTTGCATTCGTCGCTATTATCGATCAAATATTAAGTTTTTAATTTTTTCTTTTCGTTTATTAATAAGAAATAAAACGAATTTTATCTGGTTAGTTTTGCCGTTAATTAAAATGCCGTATTAACGTATTTATGGTAATCTTAAAATTATATCGTAATTTCCGAATAAAACGATATCAGAATTAACCGTTTAATATCGTTTTTTGATAAAAATCTCGAGATAATTACTTTCGCGTATAAATTTTCCGTTATCGTAAGCGAATACCTAATGTTTGGTATTTATTGCTGTATAAAATTTTAATTTATATTTTTATAGTAATTTAAGCTTATTAACCATATCCGGTATAATATAATGTAACGAACCTGTTATATATCCACCTGGAGGTATGAGCAGTATCCGAAAAGGGTTTTTGATTTGCAGGTAACAATAAGGCGAAGAATGATTTAATGGTTTGTTCGTTAAAGATATTTAAAGACTTTTTCCCCAATTAGAGAACGGTACAGTTGCCTTTTGGTTAAAAACTTAGATTGATAACTAAGGAGCGAAACTAAGTAGGTGCTATTTATATAAAAGATCGAGTTATTATATATCCTAATTCCCAAAGTGAGTATGTCGTGAATTTACGTAATCTATATGATCTCATTAATCCATTAAACTATTTAGATTATATTAATCAGGCCAAAAGCTTTTTTCTGGAATTTAGCCGTAAGAAATCTGCGTTGATCCTTAAAAGTTAGTTCCTTCGAAATAGGAACCCCTATTCTTATAATATTATTTCCCCTTTTTAAAGATTTTTGTCTTAAAGATAAGAACCGTAAGTGGTTTTTCTTTATTCGCTGGAAAAAGTTCTAGGAACCCTTTTTATTAATTTCACTATAATAGGCCGTATTTAAAAAGAAAAAAGAAAATTTCGTTTAAATTAACGCGAAACGCGTAATAACTGTATAAATTTTATCGAAAAGTTTGGGTTTAACATTATTCCTTATTCGAATTATGTTTATTTTGGGGAATTCGATTATTTTCATATAGTCGATATCCTAAGTTGTGGTTGCTGTATTTGTTGCCAGCGTTTGGTTTGCAATATCTTAAATATGAATTCTTTGGCGAAAATTGGGGAGGAACGTAAGCGCCTGTAAAAAGAATAACGTAAAATGGAAAATAAGTTAATAAAGCTTTTAGGTCGATTAAAACGTTTGCGTTTTTAGCAAGACGTTTTGTAAAAAAAAGCCTTTATTATTTTAAAGGAAAATTATAAACTAGATTAATTAAAAGAATAGGAAAGATTAGAGGAAGAATAACGACGTATAGAAACAAAACAAATTCAGCTTGTTTCCGAGATAGATGTTATTATAAAGGCGTTTATTTTTTTCGACTGGAACGCCGTAGGGCTGGATTTGAATAAGGGACCGTTATCGCCTGTGACCTTGGTCATATTAAAAATAATTGGTTAGGATTTTGGCGGTAAAACCTTTTAATTAAGTTTATCGTATTCGTTAAGTAATTAAGTGGTTTTTACGTATTTTCTTTATGTAAATATCTTTTTTATTTAATTAAATATTAGATTTTATTTTTAATTATTTTGGAATCCAGTATTTGTTCGATTTCGTATTCGTTAAAACTTTTTTAAGTTTTAGGTATATTTTTAAAGGGGCGTTTTTGGGTATTAATTTAAGCAAAAAGATATGGAAAACCGGATATATTTTCATATTTTTGGGTAATAACCGTTGGTAATTAATTCTGGAAATAATTTTTTTAATTTTAAACGGGTTAAGTTTTTTAAAATCAAATTTGTCGTTGGGTTTTTTCGTTTTAATTTGAAAAATATTCGAGGTTGCGTTTTGTTTTTGGCGTAATAAGTAAATTTTATTTCTTTTTGTTAAAATTAATTCTTTAATTTTTTTGGTTATAATATTGGGTTATCTGTTATTAAAGGAATTGAAATTTATTTTAGAAACGGGTTTAAATCGTTTTGATTTCCGTCGTTAATATTTTTGCTTTTGGGGTAATCGTAATAACCTTTAATACCTTATTAAGGAATTATTTAGGCCGTTTTATTTCTGCATCGTATTTATATATAATTATATAAAGGGATATATTTATATATTTGTTAATAAATGTATTGTAAACGATTTATACTAAGGGTAAAAATTTTACTTAATTATTTTGTTAATAATTAACCTAATTCCGAATATATTATTTTAGGGTTTAATTTAATGGTTCCGTTTATTTATCCGTTTAAGAGTAATACGTTATTAAAAACTTAAGTTTAATATTAATTTATTTAAAAAAAATTGGGATTAAATTTTAAAGTAAAAAACGTATTTTTATCGGAAACGAATTTTTTTAATATTTTATATTTATCGAAATAATATTTAATAAAAACGTAAGCTAATTATTTTGCCGTTACGTTTTTTTTTGAAAAGTAAAAAGTACTTATATTTGGTAAGTTTATTAATAATTACCCATATTCCGTCGTATTCGACTTTAGTAACTAGGTTTTTAAATAAAGGTAAGCTTATAATAAAATCTTAAGCTATAATATTCTATACCTTATTAAAAATGTTAATGGGTTGTAATAGTCCCTAGGGCTTATAGCGTGCTATTTTAGTTTTGTTATAAATATTATAATTTTTAATTTTTTTTAACTATACGTCGTAATTCTGGAAAATTATATTTTTTTTGTAATCGTCTAATGGTTTTAAAAATTCCTTAATATCCATATAATAAACTTTCGTGGAATTCCTTTATAAACTATTCCTATTAATCCTTGGGAATATAGATTTTGCCATAATACAGTAATTGGTTTTTTGGTTATCTTTTTAATTATTAAACTTTTTTCTATTTTTCCGTATCGTAAAAATTCCGGAACCGTATTAAGAATTCGGGCGTTGGTTTTTTTATTACTTTACATAATTATATAATGCTGTCCTTATTATATTATAATATTTGCATATTCTTTTTAGGGATTTTGGAATCGTAATTTTTTTTGCGATTAAAAATATCCGCCTGGATATTTTCCTTTTTTTTAATATAATATATTTTAAAGTTAAATCTAAATAAAAAAATTATTTATCTTTTACGCCGTTTATTTAGTTCTTAAATTTTCATAAATTACCTAAGATTTTTGTAATTAAAATAAATATCGAAAGGTTTTTTCGTTTTATTAAAAAAAAGTTCCTATTCTTTAAAAGTATTAATAATTGCTAATAATTTTTTGTCGTAAATTTAATATTTGAATTTTGTATTTCGAAATATTTTTAAGTAATAAGTTATTGGATATTATTTGCCGTTATCCTTTTATTATTTTAAGATTGCATTTAAGGTGTATTTTAAAATATTTATCTTTAGGCATTTTTTTTATTTAGATTTGGTATTTCTATTATTTTTCAAAATACCTTTTTTATTTTTTTTAAGAATTCGAATTTTTTTCCAATATATTTCTTGGTAATAAGTTTCGTTAATGGCCTAATTATGTCTTTGTACTTTTCGATTAGGTTACGTACGTAATTTGTAAATCTTAAAATCTGGCGGATATTTATAACGGTCGCCTTATCGGAAATAGGCCAATCTTTAATTGTTTTTAATTTGGAACGTTAAATTTGAATTTGGCCGGAAATAAAAATAAATTCTGAAAAATCTAATTTTTACGTATATTATACGCTTTTGGCTGGGTTAATTCGAATATTTGTTTCGTTTAAAATCCTAAGTATTTAGGTTACGTACTTTTTATGTTTTTTTAAAGTTTCTAAGTAAATAAGGATATCGTCGAGGTAGACAAACATAAATTTATCCAGGAATTATTTAAGAATAGTTATAACCAAATTTTAGAAACTGGCGGGAGCATTAGTAAGTCCTATCGGCATTACTTTATATTCGTAAAGTCCATATATTATTCTAAATGCCGTTTTCCATTTTTTTTCTTTGGTTATTCGGATATAGTAATAACTATTACGAAAGTTAAAAATTATAAACCATTTGGCTTTATTAACGTTTTTTTATGATATTTATAAACATCAGAAAGTACCCATTTTTAATTATGATATCGTTTAATTATTTGTAATCGATCACTTTTCGATAAATAAGGTTTTCGTTTTTATCGATTTTTTGTTTATTATCCTTAGTTTTTGGTACTATGAAAATAGGGTATTTAGCAGGAAAATTAAAAAGCTGGATATATTTTTTCTTTAGATTTAGTTATATACTTTTTTATAAGGCTTTAAATTTTTCTAGGTTTATATGGTAAATTTTGTGGAATTTAGGATAATATTTTTTAATAGGTATCCGATAATCCTATTAACCATGTGGCGGTAGTTCGTAATCCTTTTTATTTTTAAATAATCGCTTAAATTTTTGATATTCCGGCGGTATCGTAAAGATTTAATTAAGGATCCGTACTTCCTTAACGATATAGCAGATTTTTCGGTTATCTTTTTCTGGTATCTTCGTTTTATTTTTCTAAAAAAATATTCGTTTTTTCCAATTAATCTATAGGTTATTAAAGCAAAGCCAAGGTATTTCCAAAATAATATCGTATTTAAAGATGTCGGCAATATCCAGCGAAATACGTTTTTGGTATTTTTGAATTTGCATTAAAAGTTTTTTAGTTTTTCGAAGGATTTGTCCATTTTCGTATATAAACAGGCTTTCATTTACTATACGTAATTTGTAAAATTTTAATTTATATCTTTAAAGAACTTAATATTTTTCTGTTATTACGAGGGAAATAAAATTACCTTTTACGTCGGAATTAATCATAACTTTAAATATTTTATTTTTGTACTAAAAAGAAATCTCGATCTAACTGCGTATTTTTTTTATCGTTTCACATAAGGTTTTGTAAACTGGGGCTTTTCGGTACCTTAATTTCGAAAGCCTCTGTAATATTTTAATTTTTAATATCGTTTAACTTAAGCAAGTTTTTATTTGCGAACTTTTTTGACCGCATATTTGGTATATTAATCGTTTTTGTATCGAAAGTATGTTTTTTTGCCGTATTTGTATTAAAATTTTAAAACCGAACTTTTTTTTGGGCTTACCCTTAGGTTTTGTATTTTCTGGGTTACGGAATTAAAAAGGTAAATTTTCGAAAAGGATATTTTTATATTTAGGAGTTTATATTGGACGCAAAATATCGCAAAGTAATATAAGTATTTTTGCGATATGGCCTTTTGACTTTATTTTGATTCGGGATATAAATAAAAATATTTAAGGTATTTTAATTATTGTAAAATTTTAATATATTAGTATTTATCGTTTGATTTAATAAAAGTTTTATTATTTTATTTAGGCCAAAAATTAATTTTTTTAGCTTTAAAATAAACGAAATAATTATTTTAATAATAAGTAATAAAATGTAATAAGTTATAAAGATTTACCGTCTATTTTTTTTAAATAAATAATATATTTTGGAAATTTGTAAAACTCCAAAAATAATTATTTATGGTTACTGGCGTTTGGTCGAAATTAACCGTTCTTTATATATATTTTATATTTCTGGGAATTAAGGTAACATTAATATTTTAATTTTATAGCTATTCTGGAAGCCGTTTATCTTAAATAATATTTGTAAGTTTTTACCTTAAAATCCTAATAAATAAAATAATCCTTATATTTTAAATTATTATTCTGAATTTAAATAATTATGGCGATAATAAATTCTGGCTGGAAAAAAATCGAACTGATTTTTTTCTTTTTTTTTTTGCTTTATTATCAGTTTTTTGTTTAGCTGTTCTGGCATTTTTTGGAGTTAAAAAATCCCTTTTTTTTTGCAGTTCCTTTTGGCGGGGGAGTAATATTTACTTTTGAAATACTCCTTTTTGCCACAATTAAAATATTTTACTTTGGATTTATTTTTCTTAGGTTTTTTCGAAATAGAACTTGTTTTTTTCTGAGGTTTGCCCTTATCCTTTTTATTTTGGCCTTTCGAGCCCTTATTATCATCTTATCTGCCGGTCCTTTTTTTCTCAAAGTACTGATTAAAAATGCGTCGGTCGGCGATAATAACTTTATTTAAATATTCGGCGAAAGATCCACCTTTTAGTTCTTTATATATTTTATCCTTAACCAAAGGCTTTAAGCCGTTATAATAAGGGTAAAATAACGCGCTTTCTGGTAGGTTTAAAATGGCGGTTAGGCGGTTAAACTTAGTTATGTATTCGTCGGCTAACTTGGTTTAATAAAGGAAATAAAGCTGTTTAATTGCATTTTATTTTTTATCGGGATTCCTGAATAAAACGCGCATTTTTTCTTTAAAGTTTTTATAATTGCTAAAGATATAATTAATAAAATTCGATAATTTTTTAAAATAATTTTTTAAATAATTTTTCATAATAAGTTCGAATTATAGGAGAATTCTTCCGGTAAGTAATTAAAAAACGGCCATTACTTTTTGGTAATTCTCCCTTAAAAAATTTTCGTAAAAGTTAAAGTGGAATCTGGCTTAGACCAGGCATCCATCCGGGTTTTCGGATCCGTTATAAGGCTTCGGGGGCGTTGGCTTATAACCTTTGACGTCCGGCATTCCATGGTAATTAGGAGGCGGAACTGTTTTTTTTCGTAATTAATTTGCGCCGAATAGGGGTAAAATCGGAGCTTTTTCCTATGTTTGTCTCGTATCCAGCGAAGGTGGTCGGTAACCAGCCCCTTGGCTTCGCCCTTTGGCAAAGCCAAACTGGGAAACAGCCGGTTTTTTTCTCTTAGTAAGTTGAGCATTTTCCTCTTTTAAACTTTTGATTTCCTGAGCCAGAAAGTTAAATCTTTTGGCCGTAATAAGTTCTTTTTCTTTGCCCTTCTGGATTTTAGTCCTATATTTTTCCTCCGTTTTCTCCTTAGCCTCCTTTTTTTCTTCTATTTCCTTTCCTTGGATTTTAATGGTGTCCTTAGGAGCCGGGGTAAGTTGCTGTTAAAGTTACGAAGATAATAAATTTTCTTAAAATCGAATAAAAAAAGGTATTATGTTATTAATTAGTTGGAAAACTTTTTTAATAAGGGGTAAATCGTTAAGTTTTGTTAATAATACTTTACTGGCCAATACGGAAATCGGGTATATTATTTATTTTTTGAATATCGTTTTATGTTATCGTTTGCATTAAGTTTAAAAGGTTTATGCCTTAATTAAACGGTAAATTATTCGTCGGCTATTAATTAAGGAATTATTAAAATATAACGAACCTATTATATATCCATTTGGAGGTATAAGTAATATCCGAAAAAGGTTTTTAATTTGTAAGTAATAATCAGGTAAAAAATAATTTAATGGTTTATTTGTTAAAAAGATTTAAAAAATTTCCCCTAATTAAAAAACGGTACAATTATTTTTTGGTTAAAAGCTTAAATTAATAGCTAAGGAGCGAAATTAAGTACGTGCTATTTATATAAACAACCGATTTATTATATATCTTAATTCCCAAAATAAGTATGTTGTAGATTTACGTGATTTATATGATTTGATTAATTTATCAAATTATTTAGATCATATTAATCAGGCCAAGAGCTTCCTTCCGGAATTTAGCCGTAAGAGATCTGCGCTAGTCCTTAAAAGTTGGTTCCCTCGAGACAGGAACCCCTGTTCCTGTAACATATAATTTCCGCCTAAAATTCCGCAGTTTATTATTGCGGTAAATTAATACGTTTTAATTGGTATATATAAGGTAATAAAGTTATTAACGTTTTTTATTATTGCGTTTAATACCTTTTTTAGGAATCTTTTTTTTAATCTTTTTGGGTTTCGTTATTTTGCGGCTTTTTTACAGGTAACCCTTTTTTTAATTTTTATTCGAATTTGTTCAGCCTTATTTGTGTTTTTTTATTTAACGTATTAAGCTAGTATATCTGTCGTTATTGCCGGCGTATTATTTTTTAATTCGTATTAATTGCTTTTAATTTTTTTGTAGTTCCTTTTCTTGTTAAATAAATTATTTTTTTATATTTGCGATTATATCCTATTATGCATTATCCTGGTTATCGTTTTAAAGATTTGTTATAAATTAACGTATTTTTTTCTTAATAAATTTATAAGGATCCGTAATTACTTTTTAATAATACTTTTTAACCGTACGCTGAATTAATTTCTTTTTCGTTTAGTAAATATATTATCCATAATGTAACGAACCTGTTATACATCCAGCTGGAGGTATAAGCAGTATCCGAAATGGGGTCTTGATTTGCAGGTAATAATAGGGCGAGGAATAATTCAGTGATTTATTCGTTAAAAAGATTTAAAGATTTTTCCCGTAATTAGAAAACGGTGCAATTGCTTTTTGATTAAGAGCTTAAATTAATAGCTAAGGAGCGAAATTAAGTAGGTGTTATTTATATAAAAGATTAATTTATTATATACCTTTTAGTCCTAAAGTGAATATGTCGTGGATCTATATAATTTATGTAATTTGATTAATTTATCAGATTACTTAAATTATATTGATTAAGCCAAAAACTCCTTCCCGTAATTTAGCCGTAAAAGGTTTACGTTAGGCCTTAAAAGTTGGTTTTCTTAAAATAGGAACTTTTATTTTTGTAACATTATTTCCTTTTTCCAAGGATTTTTATCCCAAAGATAAAATCCGTAAGTGGTCCCTTTTTATTTGCTAAAAAAGGTTTTAAGAAATTTCCTTATTGATTTTATTATAATAAGCCGTATTTAAAAAGAAAAAAGAAAATTTCGTTTAAACTAATGCGAAACGCGTAATAATCGTGCAAATTTTATCGAAAAATTTGGGTCCAAAGTTATTTTTTGCTTAAACTATGTTCGTTTTAAGGAATTCGATTATTTTTACGTAATCGACATCCTAAGTTATGGTTGCTGTATTTGTCGCCAGCGTTCAACTTGCAACGTTTTGGATATAAATTCCTTAACGAAAATTGGGGAAAAACGCGAACGCCTATAAAAGGAATAACGTAAAATAAAAAACAAATTAATGGAGCTTTTAGGTTAATTAAAACGTTTACATTTCCAGCAAAACGTTTTGCAAAAAAAGGCACTTGCCATTTTAAAGGAAAGTTATATATTAGATTAATTAAAAAAATAGGAAAAATTAAAAAAAACAATAACGTATAGAAATAAAATAAACTTAGCTTATTTCCGAAATAAATATTATCGCAAAAACGTTTATTTTTTTCGACTGGAACGCCGTAAGGCTGGATTTAAGCGGTGGACCGTTATTACTTGCGACTTTGGCCGTATTGGAAACGGTCGGTCAGGATTCCGGCAGTAAAACGTCTTAATTAGGTTTATTATATTCGTTAAATAGTTGAGTGGTTTTTACGTATTTTCTTTATGTAATTATTTTTTTTAGTTAATTAGGTATTAAATTTTATTTTTAACCCTTTTGAAATCTAATATTTATTCGACTTTATATTTATTAAAAGATTTTTCGAATTCCAGGTCTATTTTTAATAAGGCGTTTTTAAATACTGGTTTTAATAAAGAAATATGGAAAATAAGGTGTATTTTCATATTTTTGGATAACGACAATCGATAATTAATTTTAAAAATAATTTCGTTAACTTTAAACGGGCCAACTTTTTAAAATTATATTAATCGTTAAATTTTTTTATTTTGATTTATAAGATATTCGAAAATACGTTTTGTTTTTGGCATAATAAATAAACCTTATTTCCTTTCGTTAAAATTAATTCTTTAATTTTTTTTATTGTAATATTGGGTTATCCGTTATTAAAAAAAATTATAATTTATTTTGGAAACGGGCTTAAATTATCTTAATTTTTGTTATTAATATTTTTACTTTTGGGGCAATTATAATAATTTTTTGTATTTTATTAAATTGTTATTTAGGTTGTTTTATTTTTGTATTATATCTATATACAGCTATATAAGGAAATACGCCTATATCTTTATTAATAAATATGTTATAAGCGATTTATATTAATAATAAAAGTTTTATCTAATTATTTTATTAATAATTAACGTAATTTCTGAAATATTGTTCCAAAATTTAGTTTAATTTTTCGATTTGGCCATCCGTTTAAGGATAAT
The DNA here is from genome assembly GCA_004154925.1 of Monosporascus cannonballus. Lineage (NCBI taxonomy): Eukaryota > Fungi > Ascomycota > Sordariomycetes > Xylariales > Monosporascus > Monosporascus cannonballus. The sequence continues at coordinate 110,170 of QJNS01000205.1, forward strand.
ATGTTATTAAAAATTTAAATTTAATTCCGATTTGTTTAAAAAAGTTAATGCCAAATTTAAAAATAAAAAGCGTATTTTTATTAAAAATAATTTTTTTTGGTATCCCATATTTATCTAAGTAATATTTAATAAAGGCGTAAATTAATTATTTTGCCATTATATTTCCTTTCAAAGGTAAAAAATACTTATATTTGGTAAATTTATCGATAATTACCCAAATTCCGTTATATTTAACTTTAACAACTGTGTCCTTAAATGGAGGTAGGTTAATAATAAAATCCTAAGTTATAATGTTTTATGCCTTATCGGGAATGTCGGTAGGCTGTAATAACCTGTAAGGTTTATAACTTATTACCTTAGTCTTATTATAAATATTGCAATTTTTGATAATTTTTTTAATTTTCCGGCGCAGTTTGGGGAAGTTATATCGTTTTTATAATCGTTTAATAATTTTAAAAATTTCTTAATATCCGTATAATAAGTTTTCGTAAATTTTTTTACGAATTATTTTTATTAATCCATTGGAATATAGATTTTGCCATAATACAGTAATTGGTTTTTGGGTTATCCTTTTAGTTATTGGACCATTTTTTATTTTTTTATATTATACGAATTCCGGAATCGTATTAAAAATTCTGGAATAAGTTTTTTCAGGATTTCGTATAATTATATACTATTATTTTGATTATATTATAATATTTATATACTTTTTTGGGCATTTTGGAATCGTAATTTCTTTTGCGATTAAAAATATCCGCCTAAATATTTTTTTTTCTTTTGATATGGTATATTTTAAAAATAAATCTTAATAAGAAAATTATTTATCTTTTATGCCGTTTATTTAATTTTTAAGTTTTTATAAATCAAATAAGGTTTTTATAATCAAAATAAATATCGAAAGGTTTTTTTGTTCCATTAAAAAAAAGTTCTTATTCTTTAAAAGCGTTAATAATTATTAATAATTCCTTATCGTAAATTAAGTACTTAAATTTTACGTTTCGGAATATTTTTAAATAATATGTTATTAGGTATTACTTGCCGTTATTTTTTAGCTATTTTAGGACGGCGCCTAAGGCATAATCTAAAATATTTGTCTTTAATTATTCTTTTTATTTACGTTAGGTAATCTTATTATAAGTCCGTTAATAATTACATTTTTTAAGATCTGAAATATTTTCTTTATATTTTCTAAAAATTCAAATTTTTTTTTACGTATTCCTTAATAATAAGTTTTGTTAATAATTTAATTATGTTTCCGTATCCCTTAATTAGGCCGCATACGTAATCCGTAAATCTTAAAATTTATCGGATATCCGTAACGGTCGCCTTATTAAGGATAGGCCAATCCTTAATTACTTCCATTTTAAAGCATTAAATCTGAATTTGGCCGGGGGTAAAAATATATCCCAAAAAGTTTAATTTTTATATATACCATATATTTTTGGCTAAGTTAATTCGAATATTCGCCTCGTTTAACATTTAAAGTATTTAAGTAATTTATTTCTTATATTTTTCCAAAGTTTCGGAATAAATAATGATATCGTCGAGATAAACGAATACAAACTTATCCAGAAATTTTCTGAACGTAATCATAATTAAACGTTAAAAACTGGCGGAAACATTAATAAGTCCTATAGGTATTACTTTGTATTCGTAAAATCCATATATTGTTCTAAATGCCGTTTTCTATTTTTCTCCCTTGGTTATTTTGATACGGTAATAACCGTCTCGTTAATCAAATATAATAAATTATTTTATTTTGTTAGCGTTTTCTTTTAATATACTTATAAAGGTTAAGGGGTATTTATTTTTAATCGTAATATTATTTAACTATCGGTAATTAATTACTTTTTTAAAAATCAGGTTTCCGTCTTTATCGATTTTTTGCTTTCCATCTTTAATTTTTGGTACCATAAGGATAAGGTATCCAGTAAGGGAATCAAAAAATTGGATATATTTTTTTTAAATTAAGTTAAATACTTTTTTATAAGGCCTTCGATTTATTAGGGTTTATATAATAGATTTTATAAAGTTTAGAATAATGCCCTTTTTTGATAGGTATTCTGTGATCCTATTAATTATATAGTAATAATTCGTAATTTTTTTTATTTTTGAATAATTTCTTAAATCGTCAATATTTAAATGGTATTATAGAAATTTAATTTGCAATTTGGATTTCCTTAACGACATAACAAACTTTTTAGTTATCTTCTTTGGATAATTTTCGTTTTTGTTCCCATAAAAATGTTTGGTTTTTCCAGTTAATATGTAAATTACTGGATCTAAATTACGGCATTCCCAAGATAATATTATGCCCGGAAATATCGGTAATGTCCAGTATAATCCATTTTTGGTATCCTTAAATCCGTACTGGGAATTCCTTAATTTCCCGTAAAATTCGTCCGTTTTCGTATATAAATAAGTTTCCGTTTACCGTACGTAATTTATAAAATTTTAATTTATATTTCCAAAAAATCTGATATTTTTCTATTACTAAAGGAAAAATAAAATTTCCTTCAGCTTCTAAATTAATTATGACCTTAAACGTTTTGTTTTTGTACTGAAAAGGAATCTCGATTTGGCTGCGTAATCCTTTAGTTATTTCGCATAAGGTTTTGTAAGCTAAAGTTCCTCAATATCTTAATTTCGAAGGCCTCGGTAATTTTTTGATTTTTGATACCGTCCGATTTAAACAGGTTTTTATTTGCGAACTTTTTTGACAGCATATTTGGTATATTGATTGTTTTTATATCGGAATTAAGTTTTTTTGCCGTATTTGCATTATGGCTTTAGGGTTGGAATTTTTTTTTTATTTATCCCTTAGTTTTATATTTTCCGAATTATGGGATTAAAAAAGTGGATTTCCGAAAAAGGTATTCCCATATTTAGGAACTTATGTTAAACGCAAAGTATCGAAAAGTAATATAAGCATCCTTGCGATATGGCCTTTTAACTCCGTTTTAATTTAAGGTATATATAGCAAAGTTTTAGGTATTTTGGCCATCGTAAGGTTTTTATATATCGGTATTCGTTATTTAACTTAATAAAGGTTTTATTATTCCACCCGGGCTAAAAGTTATTATTTTTTTGGCTTAAAAATAAATAAAGTAATTATTAAGATAACAAATAATAAAATATAAAAAATCGTAAGGATTTATTAATAATATTTTTTAATAAATAATACATTTTGGGAATTCGTAAAGCTCCGGGGATAATTATTTATGATTATTAACGTTTGGTTGAAATTAACCGTCCTTTATATGTATTTTATATTTCTAGGAATTTTAATAACATTAGCATCTTAGTTTTATAGTTATTCTGGAAGCCGTTTATCCTGGGTAATATTTGTAAGCTTTAACCTTAAAATCCTGTTAAATTAGATAATCTTTATATTCTGGGTTATCGTTTTGAATTTAAATAATTATAATAATAATGAATTCTGGCTGGAAGGAAATCGAATTAACCTTTTTCTTTTCCTTTTTTGCCTTATTGTCGGCTTTTTGCTTAATTATTTTGATTTTCTTCTAGGGTTAAGGAATTCCTTTTTTCTTAAAGTTTCTCTTTGCGGAGGAGCGATATTCGTTCTTAAAATGCCCCTTTTTGCCACAATAAAAACATTTTATTTTGGATTTGTTTTTCTTAGGTTTTTTCGAAACGGAATTCGCTTCCTTTTAAGGCTTACCTTTATATTTTTTGGTTCGGCTGCTAAAGCCCTTATCGTTATTTTGTTTGTTAATTCTTTTTTTTTCGAGGTACCGGTCGAAAATTCGTTTATCGGTAATAATTATCTTATCGGTATATTCCGCGAAAAATCCAATTTTAAATACTTTGTACATTTTATCCTTAATCAAAAGTTTTAGGCCGTCGTAATAAGGGTAAAATAACGCGTTTTCCGGTAAATTCAAAATGGCGGCCAAACGGTTAAACTTAGTCGTATATTTAACGGCTAACTTGGTTTGATAAAGAAAATGGAATTACTTAATAATATTTTGTTCCTTATTTGGGTTTCCGAATAAGACTTTTATTCTTTTTTTAAAGTTTTCGTATTTGCTAAAAATATAATTAATAAGGTCCGAAAATTTTTCCGGATATCTTTTAAGATAATCTGTTAAAACGGGCTCAAACCACTTCCGGATTTGTTCGGTTAGTAACTGGGAAATGGCCATCATTTTTTAATAATCCTCCGTTAAAAAGCTTTTATAAAATTTAAGGTAAAATCTGGCTTAAACCAAAAATCCATCAGAATTCTTTAATCCGTTATAAGGCTTAAAGGGAATTGGTTTATAACCCTTAACGTCTGGCATTCCATAGTAACTAAGCGGTGGGACTGTTCCTTCTCGTACCCGGTTAGCTCCAAACAGTGGCAGAATCGAAATTCTTCCTGGTATTTGTCTTATGTTTAACGAAGGTGGTCGGTAGCCAGCCCCTTGGCTTCGTTTCCTTAAAAAGCCAAATTATGGAAAAGCCGGTTTTCTTTTTTTGGCGAGCCGAATATTCTCCTTTTTCAGGCCCTTGACCTCTTGGGCTAAAAGGTCTAATCGTTTTTCCATAATAAGTTCTTTTTCTTTAGTTAAACGCTTTGGTACCTTTTTTTTTTGTTTTCGAGTCGAATATTTTTTCTTTTTTTTATTTATTTCATCCCTTTATACCTTAATTATTTCCCTTACGGGTAAAGGTTATTGCTAGGGTTAAAAGGAAAAAGTGCTTTCCTAAAATTTAATAGTAAAAGATGCCATATTATTTATTAGCTGGAAAACTTTTTCAATAAGTAATAAATTGTTTAATCCGGTTATTAATTTTTTACTGATTAATAACGGAGATCGGGTATGTTATTTATTTTTTGAATATCGTCCTATGCCGTCGTCTGCATTAAATTTAAAAAGGCTTATACCCTAATTAGGCAGTAAATTATTCGTTAGTTATTAATTAAGGAATTATCAAAATATAACGAACCTGTTATATATCCATCTGGAGATATAAATAATATCCGAAATAAGGTTTTAATTTGCAAATAATAATAAGGTAAGGAATTATTTAATGGTTTATTCGTTAAAAAAATTTAAAAACTTTTCCCTTAATTAAAAAACGGTATAATTACCTTTTGATTAAGAGCTTAAATTAATAACTAAGGAGCGAAACTAAATAAATGCTATTTACATAAAAGATTAACTTGTTATATACCTTTTAGTCCCAAAGTAAGTGCGTCGTGGATCTATGTGATTTATGTGATCTAATTAATCCATCAGATCACTTAGATTACATCGATCAGGCCAAGAACTCCCTTCCGGAGTTTAGCCGTGAAAGGTCCACGCTAGGCCTCAAAAGTTGGTTCCCTTGAGACAGGAACCCCTGTTCCTGTAACACATAATAACAAAAGGGGTTTTTTTATGGATATTACTTTTTTTCGAGTTAACCTTTTGTTTCGGCCAGCTGCTGGATATTTTCTGGGGCTATAATTCGAAGTTATCGATATTATTGCTTATCGTTTTTATTATTTCCGATAGGGTTTGGAAAATTGAATCTCTTATAATATATACGGGTAATTCTTTCGTAAATATATTGCTTTTATTTTTCGTAATCGGGATATTTTAGTCGTTGATAATATATGGCGTACGTTTTGCCGTATCGATTAAGGGTTCCGGGACAGATTTTTTTTGTCCAGTTTTGGTATTCGCGTAATTATCCTTATAATGCTTTTGGTTATGTTTGCAATATTTGTTAAGCTAGCTTTTTAATTTTTTATATTTTTCGTCGAATTTCTTATCGTAATAATCCTTATTAAACCTTTTGTTTAAGGCTTAATACCTATTTGGCTTAAATCAGATTAATAACTTTGCTATCGTTTCTTTAATTATTTCTGGACTATTCCTCCGGTATAAAGATCCAGTTATCTTATCGTAATTTCTTAGGTTTCTTATATTTATAAGCCTTATATCTTATTTTGCTATAATTAAAGTATTTAATTTAGCTTTAATTTTATATCTGGGTAACGCCGAATTCAATAGGCCCTGGCGCCGTTTCGTAAAAAATCAGGGGTGCGTTTTGTTTTTTCCTTTGGTTAAACTTGTTATATCCCAAACGTAAAGCATATTATCCTTTTTTTTCCTATCGTTTTTCAAACTGTCGATTATTAATTTTAATTACCTTTACAATATAGTGATTTAAGATAATCCGTCGTTTAATCCAAATAATTTCATTTTTTAAATTATCTTTTAAGCTTTTACAAAATATAATAATAAGGGCGTTAACTTTATTATTTCTTTATCTTGCCTTAACTGCAAATTTTTTAAAGGTTATGGCGTATTTAAATATAAATGTTTTTGTTTAAGTTATAGAAATTATTAAGCCGTAAATCGTTTTTTATCCGGATTGCCGAAGTTATTACGTATTTTGTCCTCGAAATTGATATAAAATAAAAAGATTTTATTAATAAAAATTTTTATCCGGCTTTTTTATTTCCAAAAAGTTTTTCATAATGGATTTAAATTAATTAATTGCATTTTCTATTAAGTATGCCTTTATTGCTAAAACCGTATCCGCTGGATTATTAAGGTCCAAAAAACGAAGGTAAATTCGTACCTAGATTAGGAAAATTTAAGGGTTGCTTTTTTTATCGTAAGGTTCTGGTTTTTTGGGCTTTATGCGGCCGAAAAAGATTTAAGTAAGTGGCGTAGCCCTAAGTTATCGAACCTTCTTTTCTAGTTTTCGAATTCGAGCTTAGAATTGTTAAATAAGGGTTTTTTAAGCGCTGGTTAATATTTTAATAATGTGAAAAATTGCTTAGAATTTAACGGTATTATTAAATAAAAATTTACAACGTATAACGAATTATACGTTTAAACCAATTAATTAACCTTAAGTCGACGGGTTTATATTAATAGGAGTATCGTAAAAATTTAAGCAATAAATATAGTAATATATTACGTTTCGTAATACCAAAGGTGCCTTAAGTAACGATATTATATTACAAGCGAGTATTATTTAAACTATGGAAATAATAAGCATATATATCTTAATCCCTTTATTATCGCTTATTTCTGTTCAGCAAAGCCCTATTAAGCAATTGCTTAATGTTACTCAATCGTACTTAGTTAAAACTCGTTAAGTACTAATCACGTAACTCTGAACTAACGTAGCTTTGTGATCTTGGCTGAACTGTTTTTGCAGGCCCAGTTAACTTGGGTTGTAACATTAATCTTAATTATTATAACGATTTAATCCTATAAATAATTAGGCTGATAAAGCTTAAAGTTTTTTTTATATTTTTTTAGGCCGTCGAATAAGTTAGTTATTAATATTTTTATTTTTAATTTAATTTAAAAACGAATTAAATGAACGTATTACCGTAATTAGATATTAACCTTTTTTATCGTAATTACTAGATCTGTATTTTGGTTTTTATTCTTTTCGTCCATTATTTCGAAAATTTTCGTCAATATTTATTTAAATCATTTGTAATTTTTTAAAATTCGTATTATTTTGCATTTCGTTTTTTAATTGATAAGGTAACGTATTTTCTTATAACTGGCTCGTACCAAATAGTTGTATTTCCGGTAAATCGTTTAATTACGAATTCGATTGGTCTAATAGACATAATTAATCGAATAAGAATATACCCGAAATATATTCGGCATTAAGTTAAAAACAGTTATAACTTAGTTAAGGTTCCGTCGAAAAGTTTTGGCTTGGAAAACTTAAGAACTTTTCCTAATTTCTTAATGGAATTTAGCTAAATAATTTAACTCGTTCGAAAAGGTTTTTTAATCTCGGGAGCCGTTTTTTCCCTCAAGCCTTTCGTAGGCGGCTTGAAGGGCCGTCGTAAGGTTATAATTGTTTTTTAAAGCTGAACGGTAAGTTCGTTTATAGCATCCAAACGTTGAAGAACTTCTTCGCAAGAAAGGCGACCCTTTTCCTTTTCCGCCTCGGATTCTATTCTAATATCCGGCTTATTAAGAACCTGGTAAGTGGGTTGTTCGGGCTACTTAGTGGAAAACATAATGTCGGCGATATTGTTCAAAATTTAACAGTATTACTGAGCAAAAGCTTCTAACGTATAACGGCTAAACGGTTTAACCAATTATTAAACCTTAGTTGTACGGATTTATGTTAATAAAAGTATTATAAGATTTTGTAATAATAAGATAACTTAATTATATCTCTTAATATCGAAGGTGCAAAAGTTATATTGCAAACGATTAATATTAGTAAGTATTTTAAGCTGGTACTATTTAGATTATGGAAATAATAAGCGTATTATACTTGGATCTGGTTACTAATTATCGTTAGATCATTATGATTTCGCAAAATCCCAATAATCCTAACTCTCGTTACGCAACCCTTTTTCTGGTGCTCCACCTACTTTGACTGTTTCCGGCTGTGCCAAGGACGTTGGGTTATAACAATAACTTAAATAAGCTTATACGATAACCTAATAAGTTAAAAAATTTTCTGGATTCGTAATGTCTTTTGGCGATCCTTATTGACTCTTTATTTTATAAGCATGCCTTTAATACGGTATATTATATATTATTTATTAATTTGGTAACCTTTAAAGGTTAAACGTCTTGATTTTTTACGTTTTATTTCCTTAATTGCTTAAGCCGCACGGAATTAAGCTGAAATCTGCGTATCGTTCGAAAGCGCAGATTTTGGTAAATAAGAAAATAATTTTACAATTTTCTTAAGCGTTGTTGAGATGGTTTTTATAGGGAAAGAAATCAGTAAGTGGATCGACGCGCAACGCGAATGTGGAGTGGCGCGTTGATGGGGTGGCGCGTTGATGGGGTGGCGCGTTGATGGGGTGGCCCGTTCGTTGGGGGGCCATCTTACCACAACACGAATCCTCCGAAAGTGATATTGGTCCTTTTGAGCTGAGAATGTTGGTGCAAATGGTTACTTTTTCACGCTATTGTCGCATAAAAGTGACGGGTTCCCAAAAACATAATAGCGGCTTGGTCATGGGATTCCCGAGAAACGTTACCCCTGCAGTGGATAATGAATCCGCCCTGAATTGGGGGAGCGCCTTAGGCAAGATGTAATACTCGAGGAGATGCAGTAACGCGTGCTCGTGGTAGTCGCCAGCCTTCGAATTCGGCCCGGTCTATATCGAGGCGCCGGTTCTGCGCAGTACTTATTACTCCCGTTGTGACTTGATTCGACTCCGCCCGCCGTGTAAACCCGGACTAGACACCTGAGCTGTCTCTCTCCGATTCCACTGCAACATGGTGTATACCCAGACGCTTGCTGGGCGACTTTGCTTGACATTTGTCTTGACCTTTGCGGCCGCGTCGGTTCTGTACAGAAGGTGAGTATCCATGGTTGGCGCATTGAGTCATCAGTCCCTGCCCCAGGTCCTCGACGGCCCTAAATTTGAAACCATAGTGATCCCTCTGCGGGAGCCCCTCTTCTTTCTCGCCAGGATGACCTCCCAGAAGCCGAGTGCGACGCACCTTGTGAGCTGGGCGGCCCCTGTAGCTCGTTCATCTGCCCGCTCGCAGACGTCTGGAAACGAAGCCCCTAAGTGAGGGAGGATTCAGTGGCGAGCCCGCGCAGCTTAACAGTACTTCTATTGAGTCGCGTCATGCCCTCGTGAAGAGGTTATTTCGATACAGTACAACCTCGAGTGAGTATACTGGCGACAGGAGGCCAACCAGGCAAGAGATTGATGCCTACCTACCAGGAGTTTGGCAAGGCGGCGAGATTGCATATTTTGGAACTGTTCACAACTTTTTCTCAGGTATGCTGAATGACGCGGCAGGGAGCCACGTCCATGCTATTTCTTCGTTGTCATTGAATTTATTGGATGTCCGGGGACTGACTCAAGTGTGTTAACAGGGGCTGACGAAAGGGCCGTGATGCGCCAGAGAGCTTCCGGGAACGAGCCATTTCAATTTGGCACAGGAGGGCTCCATGGGTGTACAATGGTACGTTATTAAGACTTCTGGGGCGCGCGTGTGGGCCGACTAACATGTCAACTACAGGTAGCCATCATCTCGAATAGGGGTGTCTGGATGGTAAGTTGGACTGAAGTTGCCAGTCCCGGCTTACTGATGGAGTACGCTCATCTCTCGGCATTGTGACAGGCACACTTCTGGGAAATATACTCGAATGGGCCCAGGGAGTCGATTCTACGCGCAATACCGCGTTTAGAGAGAGGGTTCTCGACGCAATGCAAGGCAACCCAGTTACAAGACCGACGCCGAATCAGTCTGGAAAGCCATATATTCCTCCAAACGGTCCCGCAGTGAACCCAGACCTCTTCAAACAAGACAGCGACGAGACAAAATTGATTTTTATGACCCCGACCAGGGATGGAAAGCAGCTAGGCTTGGGGAATCTCTTGTATACCAATCGCGTGGCCGAGATTCAGAGCACTGTCCGCCGTATCCTTGGCAGAATTAGGGTGAGGGAATGGGTACCCGTGGGTGACCCGTGGGAACCTACCCCCCAAAAAAAAACCAACAGGTCACTCATAAAAGATTTCAAAAAAATTTCCGTAAGTAGTTCGTAGGTTTTTTCAAATATTTTAAAATACCCCCGAGTCACCCATGGGTAAAGAAATAATCTGAAATAATCGTATACAAGTAGTAAGTCAAAATCTTGAAGTATACGGTAAAATAATAAGAAATAATCACATATAACTAACAATCGAAATTTATTAATCATATAAAAATTTTGAGTATTATAAGTAAATTAACGCCATAACCTGCTTGTACTAAACATATTTAAATCGCATTCTTAACTAAGCTATTAAGCTAAATCCCAAGTACTGTTATTCCGGCGATTTCCTTTCTTTTGATTATTTCGAATCCATTTTTAGCCGATTTAATACCTGGTTTTCGAAAACAAATTCCTGATAATTATATTTAAAAGCTTGTTAGGCCATTATAATTACCACAAATTTGTCTGACGAAATCTATATGGTTTTTTTATTTCAGTAATTCGTTTTTTATAAAAAATATAAAAATCATTTATTATAAAAAATTATGTTATTTTATAATTATTTTTAAAAAAGGAATTATTTTCGAAAAAGCTCAAGAAATAATAATTTAATTATTTTCTGTAGAACGATTATAATGTTTTTTTTGGAACCGTATATTAATATTAAATATATATAATTTCGCGAATTACTTAATAAAAACATGCTTTAGGTATTATTAATAATTAGTCAAATTAGTAATATCGAATTTCGCGTAACGTTCGAATTACACAAAGTTAATTTTAAATTTTCAAAATACTAATAAAATAATTTTACTTAATTGAAAAAAACAGCATAACGTAAGCTAAATATAGATAAAAACTGCTGGCTTTTTCCAAAAAGCTATATTTTTTTAGCTAAAGCCTTTTTAAAAAAGAGCCTATAATAACTAAGCGGTTTGCTACTATATTTGCCGCCTATATTAAAAAGTTATTAATATTAACCTGATTAATATAAAGCGCATAATATTGTATTAAAAATTCTTTTAAAATTATTGTATGAAATTCTTAATATAATTACACATGTGGTTATAAATAATTAATAAAGTTAATAGGTTAATATAACGGCTATGCGGTTTAACCAACTATTAAACCTAAGTCGTCCGGGTTTACATTGGTAAAAGTATTATGAGATTTTAAGAAACAAAAATTACTTAATTACGTTTCGTAATGCCAAAAACGTTTTGAATAACGAAATTATACTGTAAGCTGATATCATTTAAATAAACAAATAATAAATATATATTTTAATTCTACTATTATTATGTATTTTTGCTTAACAAGGTTTTGTTAAACGGTTACCTAATATTTATTACTCGTACTTATTAAACTTTTACAAAGCGTTTATTACGTAGCTTAGAATAATGTAATTTCCTAATCCTAACTTAACTGTTCTCATAGGTCAAGTTCGGTTATGTCGTAATATCATTTTTCTTTTTCTAAAATTTTATTCTCAATCTTAACCTTTTTTAAATTTAATACTATTTGTTTTTAACATATTAAAATGCGTTATTAAAAATTGTCGTTAAGCTATATTTTTTACTATCTGGCGGCAAAATATATTTTTTATTTTTTTACGAGTTGAATTCTGAAGTTTTATCGTAGTTTTTATATTTTTTAAGTCTTAAAAATCCGAAATAAAAAAAACGTTTCCAATTGCAAAGCCTACGTTAAACGCGGATGGTTTTATGACAGAACCAGCATTTCTTTTTCGTCTTTGAAAAATATCCGCGTCGAAAATTAATGTTTAAAACGAAAAAAGGTTTTTGCGAAAAAATATTGTTTGGAATTATAAAAACGGTATTAATAAAAAATAAACGAGACAATTGCGCGTTTAATCCGTTTTTGAAAATAAAAAACTTTTTTTTCGTTTAAAAGAAATAAAAATGGTAAATAAAATTGGTATAACGGAAATTATAATCGTTAAAGGGGTTAAAGGAGCAAAAGCGTTAGGAGTAAGTTAACGTCGAGGCTTTTATGGCCGTATTAATTCCCCTTGCTGGTCTCATAGACTGGTCCGGTATCGGCAATACCGATTGGTCCGTGGAAAATGCTAGTTGAGACGCAATTATACTTAGTGGTTCCGTCGTTATTGATAAAAATTCTTTAATAAACGCTGGGCGCCAATAAGGTTTTGAGCAGATTTTGAGATGTTTTTAGAGTCCAGATATTTTTTTTATTTAAATGGGTATTACCTAAGTTCTTTTTCTTTCGTATCGAATATTTTCTTTATTTTATATACTTACTTATATTTTACTTTTACGTCGTTTTGTATTATATATATCTTGATGGTATTTGTTCTTAAATTAAAAAATAAAATATGAAAAATTGGATGAAATTTAACTTTTGATAAAGGTTCTAACCGGTATTTATTTTCTAAAGTTTTCTTGGTGATTTTATATAGTCTAATATATTTGAAATTCAGTCTTTTCTGAGGTCATTTTGTTTAAATGTTTTTTATAGCGAAGCAGATTATTTTCTCTTTTTCGAAAGTTAATTATTTTAACCTTTTTTTGATTATAATAATTGTTTATTCAATTTTGTAAGAATTTCAATTTTATTTTTCTTTTCTAGTACAGCTATTTAAGTTATTTTGATATAAGGAAAGCTTTAACGATAATTATTTTATCGTTTCGTATTTCTTTATAATTTTCCAGGGAAAACCCAGGGTTAACCTTCGCAGGTATTATTTTGACACTTTTATAATCACTAGTTTTATGCGTTAGTTCTGTAATTAATGATTTTTTAACTCGGTTATTTTATTTGTAATCAATATAAAATCGTAAGTAGATTTTTAAGGTTTGGCTTATTTATTTTGTTTGTTTATTTGTTTATCGTTTAAACGCCCTGGATAATTTGTAATTAAGGCCGATTTATATTATAAAACCGTGTCGAAATTTAAATGCGAATATTAATCCTGTATTTGAAAAAATTTTTATTAGTAGTCCGTATATATTAAATATGTCTCTAAAAGAAGTATATGTTACTTAGTCAGTATTCGTACTCTTATAATACAGCAAGAAATAGGAAGATTTGGTAAATCGATTAACTATTACGAAAATACTCTTGTAATATACTTTTTAACGGGATTGTCAGATATAAGAAATTTGAAAATAAAGTCCAATATAATTAAATATTAAGGTTGCTTTATGTTTAATAACATTTGTAATTTTCCGTATGGCTTACATCGTTATATCTTAATATTCTTAGAAACGTTGTACCGTTATCGTACTTTCTATATTATTGTTTTTATCTTAAAATATATAAATATATTAAAGTCGTTTTAAGATTTTGTAAATCCCTAGATATTTACGTAACTGATGTTCGTATATTTTTCGTACTTAATCTTCCTTGTATCTTTTTAAAAACCTGTGTTTTGTTTTTTTTTAGCCTTTTAGAAAACCGTCGTTATAAGACTTGATTTTTTTTAATATATATCAAAAGACATTGCTCGAATTGTCGCCATCTGTCGTAAACGTAAATATCCTTTAATGATAATATTAAAAATTAGAGAACTAAATTTAATTAATACTTTTCGAAATCTGGTCGTTTGTAAAATATATTAATTTTGCCGTTTTCTGAACCAGGTTTTTAAATAAGAAAGAAATTAATGTTCACCAAATTTTCTACGTATTTTAATTATCGTTCTTTAAGCTCTCTAGTCGTAATAAAACTGGTAAATTTCTGGTAATTCGTATAAACTTTAACGTAATACAATTCTGCTTTTAAAAAGTGTTTAAATTCTTAAAATACCATATTAATACCTATAAATTTCTGATTTAAATTGCCGTAATTGAGTTCCGTTTTTTAGCTTATATTAATAAAATATAATGGATACTAATTTGCCTTAATTATTTCGCTATCCGATTACTACTCTTAATATATAATTCGAAATATCGGTTTTTAGCTTAACGAAATAAGTTAGATCGTGTATAATTAACATTAGTGTGCTAATAATTACATCCTTGATTTCCTAAAACGCTTTTTCGATTCCAGACATCTATTTAAACTTTTTTCTTTCTTTATAAGATTAGTTAAAAGTATAAATATTCTGTGAAATTTCGAATAAACCTTCTATAATAATTGGCGAATCTCAGAAACACCTCGAGCTTTTCAACTATCGTTGGCGTTTGCTATTTTATAACTATAACGATTTTCTTTAGGTCTATCTTAACGTATTCTATTGTAATAATATGTCTCAAAATTTTACTTTTTAACTAGAAAATTAACTCTTTTTTACGTTAATGAATATTCTTACGTATTATAAATCTTGAAGCATTTGATAAACGTTTTTGATATATGTTTTTTTAATTGCCGAAAAAAATAAAAATATTATTAAAATAACATACCACAAAAACGTCGAAATATTCGCAGAATACATAATTAATTATTTATCGAAAGATTGCTAATACGTTCGTAAGCTTTATTTGTATAATTAAAATTTCTAACAGTCCGTATTTCGTTTTAAAGGCTGTTTTCTATTTATATTCTTTTTTAATCCTGATAAGCTTATATCTATTTTTAAAGTCGAATACTGTAAACTATTTAGCTTCGTAAAATCAGTTTTGAATTTCTATATTTAAATGTAATAACGTTTAATTCTTAATAATAAATTAGTTTAACTATCGATAATTAACTATAAACTACAATTCTCTGTTTCATTTAAGTTCGAAACATATATGGTAATTTGTTAGTAGTTTCGAAAGTTAAATATATCCTTTTTATAACCGATTTTTCTAGTATTTTTTAACAACGCACAACTTATTTCCGCTAAAATTATAAATAAGACAAAACTTCGTCAAAACGCTTTTTTTAAGAATTATTTCATAATCTCAATCGTTATATTTCCGTATTTTCTTATCGAGCTTTTTTCTAAGGAACTACTTATATCTATAGTTTTATAATAATACATTTATTAAATTTTCTAACATTTAAGACTATAATGCTAAATCGTTATTTCGTTAGCGTAATTTCGCTTTAATAATAATAACAATATATCGTATTTTTCTTTAATACCTATTTTTTTCTTATATTTTGTTCCTTTAAGTATTAATGTTTCTGTTACATCGTTATTTCTATATTTGTTGCTATTTTCGATCAAATATTAAAATTTTATATTTTTCTTTTATTTGTTAATGAGAAATACAACGAATTTTACCTAAACAGGTTTTCCGTTAATCAAAACTTTATACTGGCGTATCCATAATAATCATAAAATCATATCGTAATTCCTAAAAAAACAAAATTGAAAAAATTATCTGGTATTGTTTTTAAATAAAAGTTTCGAAATAATTAATTTCGGGTATAAATTTCCCGTCATAGTAAACGAATTCCTAACTTTCAATATTCGTAACTGTATAAAGTTTTAACTTATATCTTTATACTAATCTAAGCCCGTTAAGCACATCCGGTACAATATATTTTCCGTTCAGAGCTCCGTAATTCACTATTGCGGTATATCAATATATTTCGATTTATATATCCAAGGTAATAAGGTTATTAACGGCTTTTATCATCGCGTTTAAAGCTCTTTTTAAAACTTTCTTCTAATTTCTTACAATATCGTTATTTTGCGGTTTTTTATAAGTAATCTTCTTTTTTTAACTCTTTTACGAATTTCTCGAACCGTATTTATATCTCTGTATATAAGGCGTTAACCTGTTATATCTATCGTTATTGTTAGCGTCCTAGTTTTTCGAACTATAATAATTATTCTTAATTTTGCTATAATTCGTTTCCCTATTTGGTAAACTACTGTTTTATGGTTTCGATAATATTTTATTGTATGTCGTATGGCTTATCATTTTACAGTTCGTCTATAAACTGCCGTTTTTTTAATAACCTTTTTTTATTTATATCTGTAATAAAAGCCAACTGAAAATGAAAATCCGTAATGGCCTTTAGTAATTCTTTTTTACCGTATGCTAAATTAACTTTTCTTTCGTTTAATAATTATATCATTCGTAATAGCAGAAAAAGTCTTTTTACGGATATTGTTTTTTAGGCTAATTTTTTACCTCGGCTAACTAGTAAATATTATCTTTTAGGGCTATAAATCGTAAATATCTATATTATTATTCATCGTTTTTGTTATTTCTAGTTCGGTTTGGAAAATTAAATCTTTTACAATATATACAGTGTTACGACCTAACAAGCTCCGGCCTCGAGAAACGGTCAAACAAGGATTATACGGACCACCCCATGGGTAACGTAATGGTAATTATTGCCAAGCCGGTAATTATTAATAATTAAAAGTGTTCCGAAGAGATTATAATTATTGCTGGCTGCGTAATTATAGGTAATCAAGCCAGGAAGAAGAAAGACATATATTTTTATTATTTTTATATTTTAGATAGTAGCAGTTTGCAATATTTGTTAATAATAATTCGTTATTTAAGGTATTTTTAGTAATACGAGACGTAATACGTTATTGTATTTAATGTTCAGATTTTCACGATATTCCTGCTAGTATAAATCCGTACGATTAAGGTTTAATAATTGGTTAAACCTTTTAGCCGTTGTGCGTTGTAAACCTTTGTTTAATAATACCGTTAAATTTTAAGTAATACCGATTAATACCATATTTACCAGCAAGTAGCCCGAATAACCCATTTACTAGGTTTCTGATAACTCGGTGTTACGACCGGACAAGCCACGGCCTCCAGAAACGGTCGCAACAGGAAGGCCAAAAAAACTATGTGGATCAGGTTACGTGATGGATTACCAACTTACTGGTAGTGAGCTAGTAAGCCGGATTACCAACTTACTGGTGGTAAGCCAATAAGCCGGATTACTAACTTACTGGTAATAAGCCAGCTAAAGGAAAAGGATATATACGCTTATTAATTCCATAATTTAGATAATTTTAACTTATAATATTTATTAATATCAAATATTTGCATTATAATAATTCGTTACCTAAGGCACCCTTGGCATTACGAAACGTAATACGTTACTGTATTTATTGCTCAGATTCCCACGATACTCCTGCCAACATAAACCGGTCGACTTAAAGTTTAATAGTTGGTTAAACCGCCTAGCCGTCACACCCGGATATTGGAATAAAATCTGAGAAAAAAAGGGAAAAGCTTCGGCTTTTTTGCGAAGAAGTGTTTCGACGACTTGATATTATAAACGAACGTATTTTTAAGCTTCAAAAAGATAATAATGATTTTACGACGTTTCTTTAAGCCGCTTATGAAAAGCTTAAGAAGAAAAAAAGATTCTCAAAAAAAAAAGTTTTTTCGAGTAAGCCAGGTTATTTAGCTCAATTCCACCAAGGATTTAAAAAAGGTTTTTAAACTTTTTAAGCCAGAATTTTTCGATGGAATTTTAATTAAGTTATAATTATTTTTCATTTAATGGCAAATATATTTTGAGTATTTTCTTATTTGACTTATTATATTTATTATACATATCAAATTTATATTTGAACTTTTTACTGGAAATACGGTTATTTAGTTCGAGCCCGTTATAAGAAAGTACGTTATTTTGTCGGTTAAGAAACGAAACCCAGAAACGGTGTAAGTTTATAGCAATTACGAACAATTCGAAAAAGTATTAACGAAAGTTTTCGGAATAGTAAACGAAAAAATAAAAGACGAAATGTAAATTTAGTAAATATAATAAAAAGGATTAATATTTAGTTATGGTATTACGTTGGTTTAGTTAATAACTAAATTAAATTAGGGGCAAAAAATATTAATAATTAAGTTTTTTAACAGCTTAAAAAAAGAAGTTCAGGAAAAACTTTTCAAGTTCGATTAACTTAATTATTTGTTAGATTATATCGTTATGGCTGTTAAAATTGCCGATCGATAATACGTATAGCGCATTAAAGGTATAAAAGAAAAAGAAAAAAATGATAATAAATCCCGACACGCAATTAATATTAAAGTTTTCTGACGTAGTAACATTTTTTGTAGCATAGAATTAGAATTTATGTATTACGACCCGACAAGTTCCGGTCTCAAAAAACGGTCAGGCAGGAGCACACGGGCCACCTCCCGGGTTACGTAACGGTGATCACTGCCAAGCTAGTGATTATCAGTGATTAAAGGTGATCCCAAGTAATCGTAATTATTACCAAAGGCGTAATTACGAATAATTAAGCCAAAAAAAGGATATATACGTTTATTAAATCTATAATTTAAATAATTTTAGTTTGCAACATTTATTAATACAAATTATTTGCGATAATCGGATATTAAAAAACGTAATATATTATTATATTTAATCCTTAAACTTTAACGTTATTTTTGATAATATAAACCCGTTAACTTAAGGTTTAATAATTGGTTAAACCTTATAGTTTGTTATACGTTATAAACTTTTATTTAATAATACCGTTAAACTTTGAACAATATTTAACATTATTAAAATATTGATTAACGTTTAGGAAACCCTTATTTAGGAATTTTAAATTCGAATTCGGGAATTAAAGAAAAAAGTTCGATAAGTTAGAGTTATGTTACTTGCCTAATTTTCTTTCGCCCGTATAAAGCCTAAAAAGCTGGAGGCTTACGATAAAAAAGGTAATTTTTAAATTCTTTTAATTTAAGGACGAATTTATTTTGGTTTTCTAAATTTTAATAACTTAACGGATATAGTCATAATAGTAAAAATATGCTTAATAAAAATACGGTTAATTATTTTAAACTTATTTTAAGAGGTTTTCTAAAAATAAAAAAAGTAAAAAAAAAGAATTTTATTAATAAGATCTTTTTAATTTATACCAATTTTAAATATACAGTGCGCGATAATTTTAATAATCCGGATAAAAATAATTTACGGCGTAATAATTCCTGTAATTGAGACAAAAAGAATTCGCGTCCAAATACGCCGTAACCTTTAAAAATCTTACCGCTAAGGCCGCATAAAAAGATAAGGAAACCGATACCCTTATTAATATATTTTACAAAAGGCTAAAAAATAATATAAAAAATAAAATTATTCAGATTAAGTAATTAATTATTTTGGATCGGTATATCGTAAAAGTAATTAAGATTAATAATTAACTGTTTAAGAAATAATAGAAAAAAAATAATATGCCTTACGTTTGGGATATAATAAGTTTAACCAGAGGAAAAAACGAAATACATTTTTTATTTCTTATGGGACGGCGTTAGGATTTATGGAATTCGGCGTTACCTAGAAATAAGATCAAAGCCAGATTAAATATTGTAATTATGGCAAAATGGACTATAAGGCTTATAAATATAAAAAACCTAAGAAATTACGATAAGATAACTGGATCCCTATACCGGAGAGATAATCTAGGAAGAATTAAGAAAACGATAGCAAAATTATTAACATAATCTAAACTAAATATATATCAAGTTTACGATAAAAGGTTTAATAAAAACCGTTATAATAAAACATTTAACGAAAAATGCAAAAAGTTACAAAAGCTGGCTTCATAAATATCGTAAGCATAATAAAAAAACATTATAAAGATAATTACACAAATATCAGAATTAAATAAAAAATATTTATCAGGGAATTTTTAATCGATATGGCAAAATATAGGCTACTTATTGTCGACGACGAGAATATCCCGATTACCAAAAATAAAAATAATATATTTACGTACGAATTATCCGTATGTATTATAAAGGATTTAATTGTTCAAACCGTACCAAGTATAACAAAAATAATAAGTAATAATATCGATAATTTCGAACTATAACCCCGGAAAATATTTAATAGTTGGCCGAAATAAAAAGTTAACTTAAAAGAAAATAATAGCCGTAAAAAACCCTTTTTGGTTATTATGGATAATACAATTATTAAATAAAAAAAGAATTAATCGAGCGTACGGTAAAAAAGCATTATTAAAAATTATTACGGATTTACAAAAAAAGGTTATTAAAAAAATACGTTAATTTATAAGAGGTTTCTAAAATAACAACTAAAATAACACATAGTAAAATATAATCGCAAACAAAAAAAATATTTATTCGATAAGAAAAGAAATTATAAAAAAGCTAAGATTAATTAATACGGTTCGAAGGAACAATACGGCGCCAGTAACAATAAATATAATAATTTAACGCGTTAAACAAAAAAACATGAATAAGGCTTAATAAATTCGAATAGAAATTAAAAAAAAGTTACTTATAAGAAAACCGCAAAATAACAAAAGCTAAAGGAATTAAGGGAAATTTTTTAAAAAAACTTTAAACGCGATAATAAAAGACGTTAATAACCTTATTACTTTGGATATACGAATCGGAACGTATTGGTATTCCGCAATAGTAAATTACGGAACATTAGGCGGAAATTATATTATACCAGATTTAATTAATAAGCTTAAATTGTTTATGGAAATATAAGTTAAAACTTTATATAATAACGAATGCCGAAAATTAGAAATTTGCTTACAATAACGGAAAAATTATATGTAAAATTAATTATTTTAAAGTTTTATTAAAAAATAATATTAAACGGTTAATTTCGATATTATTTTACTTAGGAATTACGATATAATCTAAGGATTATTATGAATACGTCAGTACGGAATTTTAATTAACGGTAAAACTAATTGGGTAAAATTCGTTTGATTTCTTATTAATAAATACAAAAATTAAGATTTTAATATTCGATCGAGAATAACGATGAATACAAATATAAGGATATAATAAATACCTTATTATTTAAAGGAATAAAATATAAAAATATATTAAAGAAAAATACGATATATTATTATTATTAATAAAATAAAATTAAAACAATTAAATAACAATCTGAAATACCAAGAATAATAACTTAGGAAATTAAAACATTTAATTAATATACTACCATAATATTATAAATATAAGCAGCTTTTTAAAAAGAACCTCGATACGGAATTATGAAAATATAATAAATAAAATTATGAAATAAATTTTAAGAAAAGATTTTCAACAAAGTTTTACCTTATTTATAAGCTTAATAAAAACAAATTACGTATTTTTAAAAAATATCTGGAAAATCGGTTATAAAAAAGATAAATTCGATTTTCGAAATTACTAATAGAATACTTAGTATTTTTCGTATCAAAAAAAAGGGAAATTACAACTTATGGTTAATTACCGGCAACTAAATAACGTTACTATTAAAAATCGAATACTATTACCCTTAATTACGGAAATAAGAAACCGACTTTACGGAACCAAATAGTTTATAGCATTCGATCTTAAAAATAAAAATAATTATATTAAAATTAAAAAAGAATACAAATAAAAAATAATTTTTAAAACGAAATACGAATTATTTAAATATTTAGTTATATTAATAGGATTTACGAACGTATTAATAACCTTTAAGCGCATAATTAATTACGTATTATAAGAATACTTTGATATTTTCGTTATTTATTATCTTAAGGATATTTTTATCTTTTCGAAAACAAAAAGAATATACGCAAAATACGTTTATAAAATTTTTCAAGTTTTATAAAACGTAAGATTATTCATTAACGTAAAAAGAAAGTTAATTTCATATATAAAAAATAAAATATATAAAATATATAATTACTGTAGGATATATTAGGATAAACCTTAGGAAAATCGCTGTAATTAAAAAATGGCAAACGTTAACAATGATAAAAAAATATCGGCATTTTTCGGATTCGCCAATTATTACAGGAAATATATTCGAAATTTTAATAAAATAATTATATTCTTAACGAATCTTACGAAAAAAAAAGGATTCAAATGGACGCCAAATACGGAAAAAGCATTTTAGATTATTAAGAATATAATTTCCAGCGAACCAATATTAATTATATATGATCCAAACCGCTTTATTAAGTTAAAAACCGATATTTCGGATTATATATTAAACGTAATAATCGGATAACAAAATAATTAAAACAAATTATATCCGACTATATATTTTCGTACAAATTAAAAAGAACTAAATTTAATTACGGTATTTTAAAAAAGTAATTTATGGCTATTATTATGGTATTTCGGGAATTTAGGCATTTCTTAAAAGAAAATTTGCACCAGGTTAAGGGTTATACGGATTATTAAAATCTTACTTAATTTATTACGACCAATAAATTTATAAAACAATGATTATGATACGTAAAAGAATTGGCGAACTTAGATTTCGTTATTATCTATAAAAAAAGATTAAAAAATTGCAAAGCAGATATTTTAAGCAAACGACCAAATTTCGAAAAGAAATTGGTTAAAGTTAGCTATATAATTTTTCAGATTACTATAAAAAGATATTTACGCTTATGACAAATTACGATACTTTGGGCCTTACCTTGTAATATGTATCACAAAATTTAATAGCATAATAATAATTTCCCAGAAAATCAAAGAACGAACAAAATGCAAATTCCAGAAAAATATTAAAAGGATTTAGTACGGAAAATGTACGAATATCAATTATATGGATATCTAAGGATTTACAAAACCTTAAAATAAAATTAACAGTATAAAAGATTATACGGCAATATAATATTTGCGCTAAAGCAAAGATTCGACGACTTAAGCTATACGGAAAATTATAACTATTATTAGTTATAAAGTAACCATAATATTTAATTATATTCGACTTTATTATTAAACTTTTTATGTTAAAAAAATCCAATTACGGGAATATATTATAATAATATTGTCTTAATAGTCGATTGATTTACAAAACTTTCTTATTTCTTACTATATTATAAGGACATAAACGCCGAATAACTGGCATATATTTTCTTCAGATATGTTTTTAATATATATGGATTATTTATAGAAATTATATGAAGAAAAGAATTAATATTCTTATTTACATTTTGGCAAAGCTTAATAATATAAATCGGCTTAAATTATAAGTTATTCAGCGTATTTAAATCATAAATAAATAAATAGATAAAATAAATAAATTAAACTTTCGAAATTTATTTACGATATTATATTAATTACGAAAAGAATAATTAAGCTAAAATATTATTAATTATATAGTTTGCTTATAATATTAGTTATTAGGAAAGTATTAAGATAATATTTACGAACGTAAATTTTGGTTTTATTTTAAAAGTTTACAAAAGAGTACGCGATAACGGTCCAATTAATATTAAAATAATCCTTACATTAAAATAATTACGATAATTATATTAAGAACTAAAGATAAAATTGGAATTCGTACGAAATTAAATAAACAAATATTATAATTAAAAAAAGTTGAAAAGATTAATTTTTGAAAAGGGGAAAATGGTTTTCCTTATTATTAAAAATATTTAAATAAAGCGATTTCGCAAAAAACTCGATTTTAAATATATCGGTCCATATAAAATCGCTAAAAAACCTCAAAAAATAACTATTAATTAGAATTTCCACCAAAAGTTAAACTTTATTTAATTTTTTACGTTTCTTTATTCGAGTTAATAGCAGATATAATTAAAGTATATACGGTATAGGATAATACGGAAATAAAAAACGAATAAATATAAGAAATGGAAGAAATATTCGATATACGAAAATAAAACAAATTTACATAGTACCTAATTAAGTAGAAAAAGCATCCAGATTTCGAAAACATTTAGAAATTTGCTAAAAACCTTATTGGCGTTTAGCGCCTATTAAAAAATTTTTACCAGTAATAATGGACGCGTTTTAATTAATAGTTGACTAGTTAATAACCGGGATATCGGGCCAGTTGATTACGGCTTGCGTTAATGTGGTAGTTGTAACGGCGACCTTTAATTGTTTGTATTTCTGACGTTTTTGTTTTTTTAACTCATTTAATAATTAAAGTTTACGTTATACCATAGTAATATTTTTCGAACGAATTAACGTTTTTTATTTACGTAAACGAATAAAACGAGAAAAAACTTTATTTATTTTTTCTTAATATTTGCGTTAAGTTTCGAAGTAAAGTTGCTAAAGTTTTAATAATTGCTTTTCGGCAAACGTTTTTTCGCGTTTTAAACCATAATATTTACGATAATATTCTGTAAGGAAGAAATGGGTATATCGGTATTATTATAAGATCGATTTCGATTAATATATTCCTTATACCTTAAAACGTTTTTTATTATTTCATACTTTATGTTTTTCGAAAAATAATAAGAGTAAGGCATAATTTCGTAATTAAATTCGTTAAAGGTTTTTACGAAGTTAATATGACGAACGGTAGAAGAACGGGGAATACGACGAAGTTTAGAAATGCGAAACGACATAATTAAAAACAAAAAAAAAGATATTTCTTAAACCAAGAAAAAAAGAATCTTAAGGATAAGATTTAAAGAGGGGGGAAATCGTATTACGACCTGATAAGCTCCGGTTTTAAGAAAAGGTTAAGCAGGAATATACGGGTTATTTTCCGGGTTACGTAACGGTAATTAATATTAAGCTAATGATTATCAGTAATTAAAGGTGATCCTAAGTAATCGGGATTATTATTAACGGCGTAATTACGAGTAATTAAGCCAAAAAAATATATATACGTTTATTAAGTCGATAATTTAAATGGCTTTAGTTTGTAATATTTATTAATATTAATCCTTTGCGATAACTGGGTATTAAAAGATGTAATACGTTATTATATTTATTGCTTAGATTTCCACGATATTCATGTTAACATAAACAGGTCGACTTAAGGTTTAATAGTTGGTTAAACCTCATAGCTTGTTATATTATAGAATTAAGAGTTATTTATAGAAAGGATTAAAGCCAGATTAAGTATATAATTATAATAAAATAGGACATAAGACAGCATAGTATAAAGCACCTAAAAAGCCTCATTGAGATAATTGGAAATCTGTACCTGACGGATAATTCAGAGAAACTCTAAAAGACGGAAAAAGATTTATTAACATAAATTAGCTTAAATATATACCAGGTCCCTTATAGCGAAAAGTATAATAAGGATTGCGAAAAGCCAAAAAGCTAACTTGATAAGTATTGCGAATACAGTAAGAAATATTATAAAAATAATAATGCGAATATAAGGATTAAATAAAGGAAATTTATTCCGGAATCCCTAATCGATAGGGCAAAATACATATTATATATTGTTAACGACAAAAATATTTCCATTAGGAAAAATAAAAATAAAATATTTACGAACGAATTATCCGTATATATTATAAGGGATTCGATTTTCCGAACCGTACCGGAGATAACAAAAATGATAAATAATGGTATCGACATTTTCGAATTATAGCTTTAGGAGAAGTCTAGTAGCTGGCCGAAACGAAAAACTGGCCTGAAGGAGTATAATGCCCGTAAGGAAACCCTTTTTGTTATTATAGATGGTATAATTATTA
Source organism: Monosporascus cannonballus (assembly GCA_004154925.1). Taxonomy (NCBI): domain Eukaryota; kingdom Fungi; phylum Ascomycota; class Sordariomycetes; order Xylariales; genus Monosporascus; species Monosporascus cannonballus. The sequence goes on from QJNS01000205.1 coordinate 135,899, forward strand.
AAAGGAAAAAAAATTAATTTAACGTACGGTAAAAATACAGTGTTAGAAAACTATTACGGATCTTTATTTTCAGTTAATATTTATTATAAACCCTTACGATAAAAAAGCTATCAAAAAATACGTTAATTTACGTGAGATTTCTAGAACGACAATTAAGATAACGCATAATAGAATATAATCGTAAACATAAAAGAATAATTTATTGAGTAAACAAATAAACTATAGCAGAACGAAAAACAGCTAATATAATTTTAAGGCATATTACGCCGGCAATAATAATAAATATAGCAATTTGATGCGTTAAACGAAAAAATATAAATAAGGATTGATAAATTCGAACAAAAACTTAAAAAAAGGTTACTTATAAGAAAGCTATAAAATAACGAAACTCAGAGAAATTAACAGAAATTTCAGAAAAAGGTTTTAAACGTAACAAAAGAAAACGTTAATAACTTTATTATTTTAGATATACGAATCGAAACGTACTGATATACCGCGATGGTAAATTACGGAATTTTAAGCAGAAATTATATTGTACCATATATAATTAATGAATTTAAGTTGTTATAGAGATATAAATTAAAACCTCATTTAGCGACGAATGCCGAAAATCAGGAATTTGTTTATAATAACGGAAAACTTATACGCGAAATTAATTATTTCGAGGTTTTTATTTAAAAACGATATTAAATAATTGATTTTGATTTCGTATTATTTAGGAATTATAATATGATCTTAGAATTACTATGGATACGCCAGTACGAAATTTGATTAACGGTAAAACTGGCTAGATAAAACTTATTTTATTCATTATTAACAAATAAAAAAAATTAAGATTTTAATATTCGATAGATAATAGCGATAAATGCAAATATAAGCATATAACAGAAACCTTATTACCCAAAAGAACCAAATACAAGAAAAAAAACGGGTATTAAAGAAAAATATAACGTATAGTTATTATTATCAAAAGGAAATTAAACCAATTAAATAACGATTTAAAAGAAAAATAATAGTTCTAAAAATTAAGGAATTCGATGAATATGTTACCATGATATTATAGATATAAGCAGTTCTTTAAAAAGAAAGTTCGATACGAAATTATTAGAATAGAACAAATAAAATGATGAAATAATTCTTAAAAAACGTTTTTGACGAAATTTACCTTATTTATAACCTTAACGAAAACTAATTACGTATTTTTAAAAAAAATACCAGGAAAATCGGTTATAAAAAGGATAAATTCAACTTTTAAAGTTATCAGCAAAATATCCTATGTTTTTCCGTATCGAAAAAAAACGAAAAATTACGATTTCTATTTAACTATCCATAATTAAATAATATTATTATTAAAAATCGAATATTATTATTTTTGATTACGCAAATAAATGACGGATTTTATGGAACCAAATAATTCATAATATTTAATTTTAAGGATCAATATAACCTTATTAAAGTTAAAAAGAATACGAATAAAAAATAAGTTTTAAAATAAAGTACGGATTATTTAAGTATTTAGTTACGCCAATAAGATTTACGAACGTACTAATAACTTTTTAACAGATAATACATTATGTATTACGAAAGTATTTCGATATTTTTATTATTTATTATTTTAATAATACTTTGATTTTTTAAAGAAAAAAAGAATATACGTAAAATACGTTTATAGGGTTCTTTAAGCTTTATAGGATATAAGATTACATATTAATACAGAAAAGAATCAGGTCCATAAGCAAAAAATGAAATATTTGAAATATATTATTATTTTAGGAGATATTAGGATAAATTTTAATAAAATCGCCGCAATTATAAAATAGTAAACGTTAATAATGGTTAAGGAGGTACAGGTATTTCTTGGATTTGCCAACTATTATAGGAAATTTATTCGAAATTTTAGCAGAATAATTATACCTTTAACGAATTTACAAAACAAGATTTAAATAAATATTAAATACGAAAAAAGCATTTTAGGAGATCAAAAATGCGATTATTAACGAACTATTATTAATTATTTACAACTTAAACAGCCTCGTTGAAATAAAAATCGATATTTCGAATTATGTATTAAACGTAATAATCGGATAATAAAACAAGTAAGGCAAATAATATCTTATTATGTTTTTTGTATAAATTAAAGAAAATTAAATTTAACTATGGTATTTTAAATAAGGAATTTATGGCTATTATTATGGTATTTCGAAAATTTAGCTGTTTTAAAAAGGAAATTTATACTAAATTAAGGTTTGTACGGATTATTAAGATTTTACATAATTTATTACGATTAATGAATTTATAAGACAAGATTTAAAATACTTAAAAATATTGGCGAATTTCGATTTTGTTTAAAGAAAAGGCTTAGAAAATAACAAAATAAACGCCTTAAAAAGGTGATTAAATTTCCGAAAAGATTAATTAAAATTAACCATATTATTTTTAATATTATTATAAAAGAATATTTACGCTTACGACACATTGCGACAATTCGGATAGTACCTTTCGATATATACTAGAAAATCCAGTAATATAATAACAGTTTCTCGAAAAGCCAAAAAAACAGATAAAATATAAATTTCAGAAAAATATTAAAAAGATTTAATACGAAAAATATACAAATATTAATTATACGGATTTCTAAGGACCTATAAAACCATAAAACGGCTTTAACATATATCGTTGTTTTTTAAAATAATTTTTACGATCCAGAAAATAATATAATAATACAATATTTACGTTAAAACAAAACCTCGATAACATAAACCATACGGAAAATTATAATTATTATTAATTGCAAAATAACTATAGTATTCAATTACATTTAATTTTATTACTAAACTTTTTATATCAAGAAATCCAGTTATGGAAATATATTTTAACAGCATTTTGGTAAATATCGATCGATTTACGAAGTTGTTTTATTTTGAATTATATTACAGAAACATAACTATCGAACAAATAATATACCTTTTTTTACATGTATTTTTAGCATATACGGATTACTTATAGAAATTATTTCAAACAAAAAATCGATATTTGTATCTAAATTCTAGCAACGTTAAAAAATATAAATCGGTCTATATTACAAATTATTTAACGTATTTAAATCTTAAACAAATAAATAAACGGAATAAACGAACCAAAGTTTAAAAACTTGCTTATGATATTATAATAATTATGGACAAAATAATTAAGTTAAAAAATTACCACTCGCATAATTAACTTATAATATTAACTGTTACGAAAATATTAAAATGATATCCGTAAATATAAATTTGGATTTCATTTTAAAAGTTTAGCAATATATATGGGATAATAATTTAATTAATATTAAAACAATTTTTATATCAGAAGAATTACGACAACTATATTAAGAAATAAAGATAAAATTAAAATTCGTACAAAATTTAAGAAAATAAATATTATAACTAAAAACGGTTAAAGGAATAATTTTCGAAAAAGCGAAAATATGTTTTTTCATTATATAAAATATTTAATTAAATTAACCTAATAAAAAATTCGATTGTAAGAATATCGGTTTATACAAAATTATTAGAAAAATTTTAGATAATAATTATGATTTAAAACGGTTATTAAAAGTTAAACTTTATTTAATTTTTTATATTTTTTTATTCGAATTAACAACAAATATAATTAAGATACATACGGCATAAAATGATGTAGAAATAAAAAACGAATAAATATACGAAATAAAGAAAACTTTCGATATACGAAAAGCAAACGGATTTACCTAATATTTAATTTAAATAAAAAAAATATCCGAATTCCGAAAATACCTGGGAGCCGGCCAAAAACCTTATTAGCGTTTAGCGCTTAATAAAAGATTTTCACCAATAACAACGGGCGTATTTTAATTAACAGCCAACCAGTTAATAGCCGGGATATCCAGCCAATCGGCCGCGATATACGTTAACGTAATAGTTATAACGGCAGCTTTCAACTTTTCTTATTCTTAACGTTTTTATTCCTTTAAATCGTTTAACTATTAGAACTTACATTATATTATAATAACGCTTTTCGAACGAATTAACGCTTTTTACTTATGCAAACGAATAAAACGAAAAAAAGCTTTATTTATTTTTTCCTAATAACGACGTTAAGTTTCGAAATAAAGCCGTTAAAGTTTTAATAATCGTTTTTCAATAAGCGTTTCCTTACATTTTAAGCTTTTATACTTATAACCAATATTTTATAGGAAAAAAATAGGTATGCCGGTACCATTATAAGATCGGCTTCCATTAATACATTCCTTATACCTTAAAACGTTTTCTATTATTTTATACTTTATGTTTTTCGAAAAATAATAAAAGCAAAGCATAAATTCGGATCCAAATTCGTTAAATGCTTCTACGAGGTCAATATAACGAACGGTAAAAGAACAAAAAACGCGACGAATCTTGGAAGTTCGAAACGACATAATCGAAAACAAAAAAAGGAATATTTACCAAACAAAAAAAAAGAAAAAAGATTTTAAGGGCAAGATTTTGGGAAAAAGAAAACCCTATTACGACCTAACAAGTTCCGGCTTCGAAAAACGGTCAAATAAGGATTATACGGACTACCTTATAAGTTACGTAATAGTAATTACTGCCAAGCCGATAATCATCAATAATCAAAAGTGATCTAAAAGGATTATGATCATTATTAATGACGTAATTATAGGTAATTAAGATAAAAAGAAAAAGGATATATACTTTTATTGTTTTTATAATTTAAATAATAATAGCTTACAACATTTATCAATAATAATTCGTTACCCAAAGCACCTTTGGTATTACAAAACGTAATACGTTATTATATCTAGTACTCAGATTCCCACGATACTCCTGCTAACATAAACCCGTACGACTAAGGTTTAATAGTTGGTTAAACTCCCTAGCTGTTACATACAGGTAATTCTTTTAAAGATATACCGTTTCAACATTGAATAATCAAAATATTCCTGTCATCGGCAATATATAACATGCTTTCTGCTATATCGATCAGGGGTTCCAGGACATATATTCTCTGTCCACTTTTAATATTTTCTTAACTATTTCCTTAAGGTATTTTGTTATTTTTAAACGCTTTTCAAGCCAGTTTTTTAACTTTTTGCATTTCTGTTAAACTTTTGCCATAGTAAACCTAGTACGTATTTAGCCCGAATTATATTGATAAATTTGCTGCCTTTTATTGATATTTTTGTATTATTTTTCGAGTACAGGTTTTCATTATCTTAACCGGGTTTTTAAATACTTTATATTACGTTGCTTTATGCCTTATTTTGTTTTAATTAAAGCACTTAATCTGACTTTAATTCTTTTTGTATTATTCCAAGTTTTATAAGTTCCGGTTTTGAACTGTAAAAAGTATTATTACGTCGAGAAGCACTGGTATTGGCCGTGTATTGAAATTTATTATTATTTTTTTCTACAACTCCTAATACGCGAGGCATATTGCCCGTCGTTAATTCTGACCGTTAATGCGATATAATTCCACAAATAATCCGGTTTATTAAATATGAAAACTTTTCTTTATTTCCTTTTTTAACTTGTCGAAACATTTAGCTATTAATGCTTTTGGTGTTTAATTTAATTTGTATACGAGCTAAATAAACGCGCTACCGCAATTAGATATTAATATCTCTTGTTGCAATTATTGGATATGTATTTCGGCTTTTGTTTTTTGATTTATTATTCCGAAACCCTTTATTAATATTTGTTCGAATTCTTCGTACTCGTTATAAATTCCTATTAATTCCGGGTTTTGTTTTTCTGTCAGTAAAATAACATATTTTCTTATAGCAGGTTCGACCCAAGTAACCGTATTTCCGATAAGCCGTTTAACCCTAAATTCAATTCGTATAATAAACGTAATAAATCTAATGAAACATATTCAAAATAAATCCGGGATTAAGATAAAAAATTATAATTTAATTAAACTTCGGTTAAAAATTTAGCTTCAAGAGTTTAAAAATCTTTTTTAAATTTTTGATAAATTTTAACTAAATTACTTAATTCTTTGAAAAAAGCTTTTTAATTTCGAAGGCTTTTCTTTTCTTTTGAAGCTTTTTATAAACGGCTTAAAAAGATGTTATAAGATTATTCTTGTCCTTTTTAAGCCGAACAATACGTTCGTTTATAACATCAAGGGGTTGAAAAACTTTGCAAAAAAGGCGGAGTTGCTTCTTTTTTTCTCCGGAGTTTATTGCAGTTTCCTGGTTATTAAGAACCTGGAAAATAGGCTATTCGGGTTATTTACTAGTAAATATAATGTTAGCTAATTTGCTAAAAGTCGAAGAATATTATTAAGTAAAAAATAATAACTTATAACGGCTAAAAAGTTTATTTAATTATTAAATTTAAGATGTATAGATTTACACGAGCAAAAATATCGTCAGATTTTAAGCCATAAAATTACTTAATTACATTTCGTAATATTAAAAGCATTTTAAATAATAAACTGATATTACAAATTGGTATTCTCTAAATTATAAAAATAATAAATATACATATTTTAATTTTATTATTATTGTGTATTTTTGTTTAATAAGGCCTTATTAAATAGTTACTTAATATTGATTATTCGCACTTAGTAAATATTCGCTAAGCATTTGTTACGTAACCTGAAACAACGTAATTTCTTGATCTTATCTTAACCGTTCTCGCAGGCCAAGTTCGGTTGTGTCGTAACAATTTAAAAATTGTAAAAATATCAAGTAAAACGCATTAAAATAATTCCGCATTATGTTATAATTATTTTAAATCATTCATAACTGTTATTATTAAAATATGTTAAAAAATACTAATTATAATAAAAATATAAATCTAAATCTAATAAACTCTATATAAAGACGTTTTACGTATAAAGTATTATTACCGTTCAAACCTATTCGATTTGTATATAATTTATAAAGGTTAAAGGTAATTTATACGATTATATAAGTAATTACTTTTTTTAAAACTAAAGGTAAGAAATTACGGACGTAACGCGCCCTTTTTTTAAGTTAGGATAATATACTTATATAGTTCTTTTAACTATATATCTCAATATAGAGCCTTTTGTTAAATTTAAAGCATTTATAACAATTAATAGCCTTTAAAACTTTTAACAGTCAAAAAGTTATGTCGAAATATGAGGACGTTGTGGTATTAAGCCATATATTTGTAAGGGGGGTGCGATATTGATTAGTTGCAATATATTTGCCACCTCCTCGAGGGCATTAGTATGGGTTTTGGAGACCCGACCTAGAAGAACGCGCTGCATGCTGCCATGGTAGTTACTTTCCTATTTGGGAAATGTGGATCGGCTTCCGCAGAAAAAAATAAGCGACACCATCACCATTCGTTTATCTGTATGTTTAAACCGGGGCATAACGTAGGGCCGACAAGCCACCCGCACCTAGCTTCCCTCACAACCCTTATCAGGACCATAACACCCGCCTGATATTCCAACCACCCTCCCAGCTCTACTAAGAAGCGGAGCTCAGACACGTTGAGGCCCCCAAGTACTTCATGCATATTCAGGCTCTCTCGACATACTGAGGGAGTGGGCCTAAGACGAGCGTGTGGCACAGCCTTGAGGGACTGTCCATAAAGCGCCAACTGGCATTTCATATTGCCGGAGAATATCGTTCCGACAAGGTTCTTACTTTTCTATCTGTTCTTTTCTATCCTTCCTTATTTTAACGAAGCACCTTTTCCCGAATAGATTTTACTAAAACCCACAGATACCCGGACAAGTGTTATGCCGATAAGTCCCACCGACTGGAAATCCGGACCAGACTAGCTTTTGATACACTTGGTGGTAAATTTTTGCATTATCCGCTTAATCTTTGACGGCCCGGGCTTTGCATCTTAAATTTAGCGATTGCCAATCGCTACTTCTTATACAGCTTACGGAATAAACTTGCTAACCCTAAGTCCGCCGAACTTATTAGCATTAACATTCTCCCTTTTAACATTATTGGCCTGTTACCTAATATTGCACTTTTTAAGCAAATTATTTAGGCCAAATAACTTAATAACTGGGCTGGAACGTTCGACCTTCTTCCCCAGCGCATAGCACTAATTATGACGGACCCTTAAGCTCGCGGTAGATGCAGTATGCCGATTTATCCTACTGGCTAAGCCTGGCGGCAGGGTGCAACTGGTAAATGGGTGGATGTCCAGTGATAAGATCCAGCAGAACGATCCGCCGGCCACAAAGTTGATGAAGGTGGTGCTGCTTGGCTCGAAGAAAATCGGATTTGACACGACGATCGGTAATGAGGCGGGGGAGATACTCGCAGAGGTTGGTCAAGGTCTGCTTCATAACCTGGACTCACTCACTGTTGTAAGCCCTTGCTGTAAGGGAGCTGCTACAAAGAAATTGGAGGAAATGGGATATGGGCGGTTCCAGGGCCTCCATGGTGCAGCTATGTTCATGTTGAATAGGATACCGGAAAAGGAGCACCAGATCCCTCTCGAAGTATTTGAGAACCTCCTCCAAGATATCCTGTCTCAGGCACCTGAGGGCGAGGCTACGTTAAATTGGTCTGCTGCTTGTGGGCAAAGGGTCTAATGGTTTTCGAGATTGCGTGGGACCTCACTTTACGGTGCTATTATGGACGGGCTTCAAGGCTTTCAGACGGGATGGGCACCCTTTACTTGCCACAGAGTAACTCCAGAGACAATATACATCACAAGCGTACGAGAGAACCCTGTCCATGTTTGCTACAATTTCATGGTCGTATCCCCAATTAATAGCCCAATGTCTAAGATGACCCCCCCATCCGTGCTCCACCCCATTAACGCGCCACCCCGCAACCGCGTTGCGCGTCGATCCACTTACTGATTTCTTTCCATATAAAAAACTTCTTAATAACGTTTTAAAAAATTGAAAAAATTATTTTCTTCTTTAGCAAAATCTACGTTTTCGAACGATATGCAGCCCTTAGCTTAATTCCGTACGGCGCAGGTAATTAACGAAGTAATATGTAAAAAATCCCTACGTTTAACCTTTAAGGGTTACTAGGTTAATAAAAGACATATTTTACGCCGCATCCAAGGTATACGGACGAAAAAAAAATTCGATAAAAAGCGTTAAAAGTTATTAAGAATCTAGGAGGAAGCTTTAGCCCATTAGGTTATCGTATAAGGTTAATTAAGGTATATGCTATCTTATTTGCAATTCCGTTTATACGTATAATATTTCTTAATTAATAACAGCAGCCTTAAACGTTTAAAAAAAAATTAAGTAATCTAATTTTTGCGTTATTATCCTAGAATTAAGATTATTAAGGGTAAGTTTATTAATTATAAGCGCTTAAATAACGTTTTCCCGGCCTTTATTAACGTTTTATTCGGACGTTTTTCCTTACCGGAAGTTAAGGTTATTAAATGGAGGAATTAATTTAACGCGAACGAAATTGGAATAATAAAAGGTATAGGCGAAAATTATTTCGTTTTTGGAAAAGCCTTTAGGAAAAATATTTTTTTAAAGAATGCCTTTAAAAAAAATGGATTATTATAATCGTTTATATTAATATTAACGGGCGATTATTGTTATTTTTCGTGATTTTTAATAGCGTTTATATATAATAATAATAGTTCTTTAATTTGGACGATAAAATATACGAAAACTAATATTTTATTATGTTAAAGAACGGTTGGACGAATAACGAAATCGGCTTAAAATAATTTCGCGAAATTTTTATTTCTTATATTAAACCCGAAAATCCGGACGGATAAAGGTTATTAATAATTAATAGTTATAAAAACTATATTACCGAGGAATTTATATAAATATGTTTTTAAAATAAGATATATATTATTTTTTTGTTTGTTTATATCTTTTATATTTTTTAATATTTTAATATAAATATATTTGCAACCTTAAAACGGAAATACCGTTATTAATTTTGCGAATATTATTACGGATGGATTTCCGAAATTATAAATAAAACCGATTTCCTTTAAGAGTTTGCGAAAGCATAATAAAAAATTATAATAATTTTAAAATATATTATGAAAAGTTAGAAAATAATAAATTTGCGTTTTATTAATAAAGCGAAAATATTAAATAATAAGTACATTAAAGAAAAAGGGGAAATAATAAATATGTTTATCCGGAAATTAATTTTTAATTTAAAATAACCTGATATTTTATTTTAAATAATTACTTTAAGTATTAAAATATTTAAATTATTTAAGGACTTAATTCGGATCGAAAAAACATTGGTATAGGTTAATTTAACTTACGGAAATTTTACCGTACGCCTTTTGTTCCGTAAGTTCGTTAAAGCCTTTAACGATAAAACCGCCAAACTTTTTGTTACCGAAATTCTTAATAGGTAAATAATTACAGCCTTTAAAAAAGGCGAAACCTAAAAAACGTAAAAAGGTGCAACCCGAACCCAATAAGGGCTTTGTGAAAATAATCTCGGTTAAAAAGGTAAAGGTAAGGCGGAAAGCCCTTGCGAAAAGATATTTTACCGTTACTCGGCAAAATCAATAGGAAACCGAGCCTTCCGGAAGCGACGAAGATCACGAGGTGGAAGCGGATTGCATTATTGTACGGTTTACTTAGTATGGAATTAATTAATAAAGTGGCTGTTGAGATATTGTTATTTGAATGGAGAGGTTGTTGTGGCGATGGCTTCAAAATTGGGTGGAGCGTTGATGGGGGGTCATCTTATATCCGGAAAGCAAAGGTGGTCATGTCTTTTTAAATTCCGCACACTCTATTTCATGAACACATGCAAACCTTTCTTGATGATTATAGTGCCCGTCTCCGCTACTGCTATTGATTTCTGCTAGAGCGCCGCATAATTAATGTACGTGAGGGGGTCTAATGCGGCTAGCTTCTGACTCCTGCTTAATGGTTGGGATCTAGGCCTTAGTTGAAATGTCCACGGTCTTGCCGTCTTTTTGGATTATTGCAAAACATCGGGCGCTCGAACTGCGTTAATAGTTCAAGCGTAATATAGTTATATATTCCCACACGTCTTCAGCAGCAAACCAGGTAATGTTTAGCACCACCTCGGTTAACCAGCACTAAGCAGCACTAAGAAAATGTTTCCATGTCTTGGTACCATATCTACACACTGCATTCTAGCATAACTGTTAGGCTACTATTCCTTCTCCTATGCCTTCTACTATTCCTTCTACTATTCCTTCTACTATTCCTTCTACTATTCCTTCTACTATTCCTTCTACTATT
>QJNS01000206.1:0-108147 GCA_004154925.1 Monosporascus cannonballus
CAACCCAAACACCCCCCCCCCCCCCCCCCACCCCCCCCCCAAAAAAAAAACTACAGGAGTATCTCCTCTTCTGCCAAGGCAATCCCGCCGGGGTGGCAAGTAATATTTCCGCCTGGATCCAGGATGAGACCACGACGATGGCGCAAAAGATGAATATGACAGGGGAGGAGAGAATGTAGAAACCCCCGGGAAGCACAGTCAGGGGAAGTGAAAGCACATGTAAAGGGGTAATCCCCTTAGGCTGGTGTTGTACGGTTTGGCATGTGCAACATAATACCATCGGAGCTAGGCGGTAGAAAGATTGAATACCAGGGTAGAGGTAGATTGTGGAAATGTATTCGGGGAGGGAGGAGCCTCGTCAGATGCCGATTCCTAAGAGCTTGTAACGGTACACAACTCATTGACAAGCTTGCGAAGAGCTAACAGGTGCTGCTGGCTGCCTACTATGGTTTACTTACTAGACCAGACGACGCTGACAAAGCAATACCACCGCCTCCACCGTCTTGCCAGGGGTGTCTGGGATTGTCTGATTATATAATGTGTAGCATGTTCGGAGCTGGTAAGGAGGTGACCAGCATCAGATATTACCTGCTTAGGTTAGGTAGTTAGTCCCGTATATATAGGTAGTACCTTATATGCCTGTCGTAAGTGCCAAAGCGCAGTTAGCGCGCCTATCCCAACCCGCATCCTTTATGTGAACTCTTGGCACATACACGGAGTAAGGCTTTACACAGTAGTATCAGCCGTAGATCCACTCCGAGCTCGCAGCATCCCCCAGCCCCGCAGAGGTTTCCTCGCCCCTTCAGCGAGCTTTCGTCCACTTGATCAGCGACACCTTCGCCAATGCGATCTGTGGTAAAGTGAAGACGAGAGAGTTGATCGGGCCACCCTATAGCCCTAGAAGCAACACTAAATAAACCACTATGCCTCCAAAATGGGCGAAGGATGCGCCCGGTGCCTTCCCAATAAGACAGCTCACTGTTCTCGGTATACGCTCAGCTGCCTCGTGGAACCCCGTTCATAATCTTCGTCGCTGACATAGACAGCAATATGTCGCTTCTCCGAGCCAATCGCTTTCAATTCGATTCTTGCCTATACTTATGTTATGGTGCAAGACCTGAATGGAGGTGACGACACCGATGCGTCCTTCTATGCCGGGCTTCTGGTCTCGGCCTATGCCGTCGCCGAAGCCCTTACGGCCATGGGCTGGGGCGCTCTCTCCGATCGCTACGGGAGGAAACCAATCATCCTGATGGGCCTTGGGGGAGTAGCTATTTCAAGTCTCATATTCGGTCTAGCGACTAAATATTGGGTAGCCCTGCTTGCAAGGTTCGTCGGTGGTGCTCTGAATGGGAATGTTGCTGTCATGCAGACGATGGTAGCTGAGATGGTGAAGAATCCTGACCACGAACGTAAGTTAACTGACCTAGTCTCGTGACAGCTGCCTAACTGACATGGATATGCTATAGCCAAAGCATACGCTTCGCAGCCATTTGTATGGACTCTGGGTGGTATTATCGGATCCGCGATGGGAGGCTTCTTAGCACAACCGGCTCAGTTCTACCCGTCACTGTTCCCGGCCGACGGCATTTTCGGGAGATACCCATATCTCCTTCCCAACCTTGTCTCCGTCGTAGTCATTGTCCTGGCCATTATTCAGGGCATTTTCTTCCTGGGAGAGACCAATCCCCGCGAGAAAAAGCCCATTGAGGAGCACGCTGTCGAAGATGGTATCACCGACGAGAGGACCCCGTTGCGGAATCCTAGGCAGAGCATGTCTGCTCTGAGCCACCAGTCCGAAAGGCCTCGGTTTATGGAGGAAGGTCTTCCGGTACCGGTTGAGCAGAACTTCGACTTACGTAGGACATCGTTCGGGACTCTCCATTCGATCAAACTGCCCACGGAGCTGCAACCTAACAGGCCGGAACCGCGGGCTGAGACTTTCAAGGGTCCGGCTTTCAATTACACCGTAATCATGATCACCATCGCGCTGCTACTCGTTTCGTATCACCAGATGGCATTCTGCACGCTTATGCCTACTCATCTGCTGGATAAGCCGGCGGCCCCCCACGGAAATCTCGACCCACGCGGCGGCCTCGGATTTACTGTGCACGACGTAGGCAAATACCTAGCTGTGAACGGTGTCCTGGGCTTGCTAATCCAAGCCTTTATCTTTCCCATATTCGTTGAAAAGGTGCGTTTATAAGTCTTGAGCCATTACCCCCCGTTTCGAGCATGTATCATGAAGAACTACCAGTATTGCTCTATTCCTAGATATTGCCCGATAGTGTCTAGAGCATATGTCTTGCCCAGGGCATTAAACGGCCGGATGCATGCAATTACTGACTCCGTCTATGACAGGTTGGCGTATGGGAATCTTTTTGTTGGATGGTAATCCTGTACCCAACTGCTTACCTGCTCAACCCCTTCTTATCAGCCATGCCAGATGCCTTAGTTTCGCCTGGTATTTACTTTGCGATGATCTTGCAAAGCTTCTACGGCATCGTCGTCACGCCTTGTGCTCTGATCTTACTAAAGGATGCCACTCCCTCGTCGTTAGTTTTAGGAAAGGTCAACGGATTGGCCATGTCGGCCTGCTGTTTAGCCAGGACCATCTCTCCACCCGTGATGGGGATTATCTACAGTGCGGGAGGTTCGGCTGCTTCCTGGTTTGGCTGCGCAGGCGTCGCGGTTCTGGGAATCGTGCAACTCCTCTGGGTACCACGGAAACATAAGTCGGTGGACCACGTCGTGGTGGATCGCGCACTCCTGGCGAAGCCGACAAGCGACCAAGATCATGCAGCCGGGCGCGAGAACGGAGATGCGTTGGAGCGATAAGATCGCCCAATATATATTATAACTTATAACATGACAGACTGTTATTGTCGGGGAACGCCCATACGGTTGTTTATCCCCGGTTGGGACCTCATAGACTTATTTTACGTAGCATTAGGGCTCATAGGGCTGGCTATGGGAAATTTTGGCAACAACTCTAGAATTGATGATTTTATGAACAAGGGGTTTATCCAAGCACTCCCAACGTAAGCAGCTTATCTCCCCTGAATGGTGATCCGATGTAAAAAGCCTAGTTGTGTCCTAGTCTCTCCACTACTAGTTCGCTCTGCAGCGCCATGGTAGGCATCTCTACGACGTCATCCGTCTGGAGATCCATACCAGAGCTCTTAAAGTGGGTTGCCAACTGGGCGGCAGCAAAGTCGTTGTCCCAAAAGTCCCAGTATGGCCGGTTGCCGTCACGAACCCCAAACTCCTGCCCGCCGCCCAAAACAGCATCCCACGCACGGCGGACAATGGGGTGCACGTTGAGCAGCGGGGGATCCTCGTTGACAGAATCTCCCGTCGGCATGACCGAAGCGTCCGGGCAGTTGAGACAACTTTGTATGTTGGAGCAGAGCATATCTGCCAGACCCTGCGCGTACGACGCCGGGATAACGTTGTCGGCGAAGGCAAGGGAGACATCGACGTGGTCCCCCCTGACGATTGATGCGATACCTAGGTCTGCAGAGTCGTCGGGCGGTGCGGTGCAGCTGACACGGCAGCGAGTACCCCCAAAACTGCAGTCCATCTGTTGAAGCTCCCCGACGTTCAAATGGTTGACAACCGTGCTGAGACGAGTTCGAGAACTCCAATCCGTACAGTCATTTATGATCCGACTCATACCTAATGTTTCGTGGGGTATGCTGTCGATTTGTTGCTGTCGGAGCTGACGCATCAAGTCGCCCCAGGTCATTCTGTCGGCTATATTCGCTCGGACGGGCACTGTCTGGACGCATGCACCCAAGACTTGTTCCGCTCCAGGAAATGAGAGGTTCCGGCCGGATACGAGCTGCCCGAACACCACGTCCGAGGTCCCGTTCATTCGGGCAAGGACTCCTGCCCATGCCGCCTTGAGAGCACAAGCGAATTCACTCGACCGAGATGTGATCGTTCTTGTGACAGTCCTCGTCAGCGGCTGCGGTTTGCGCCTGTTAGCCCAGGACGCCACCTCGGTGACTGAAGAACCACGCAATAGATTCCGCCAGTGTCTAACCGATCCTTGGTGCTCTGTATGTTGCACACAGCGGAGCAATTCATACATCTGTGGCGCCCTAGGTAGATCCAAGGCGACGTACGCACTTTGTAAGCCATCAAGCAGAAGAGGGAAGCTTATTCCGTCGTATTGCGCGTGGGAGAGTTCCAGAAGTAGTCGGGAGCGTCCCGAGTTATGTTGAAGGAAGCAGAATCGTGTTAGTTGCTGACCCGCTTCTACGTTGCGGCTTTGGCTCGCCTGTATCCAAGCATCAGAAGTCTTGTCCAGGTCATCGCATCCCCCATGGCTAGTCCAGTCTAGCTGGGGGATCTCCTTGAGGATAACATGATACACCCGTCGACGCCAGCCAAAGAAAGCGGTTCTCAGGATGGAATGGTGCTGCACCAGCTTTTCACACGCGGCGCGGAGCCGATGGCTATCGACCTCGGCAGTGAAGTCGAAGGTGAAATACGCAATTTGCGTTCGGGGTTGTTTCATCCCAGCGGCGACCATGGAGGCTTGCGTATCTGTCGCTTCCACAATCGCTTCGATATCTGCGACGCTGACTCCGGCCTGGAAAGCGGCATGTTCAAACAGCGATGGATTGCCAATTGCGGTTAACGTTATGCCAATTGCGTCCTCCGCTGCCACCTTCCGGTCCGTTTCTGTTCGAAGTCTCTTGGAGTCCACGCAAGACGCCAGATCGATCAAGACTGGATTCTTGAAGATGTCGGCAACACTCATGGGCATATCAGCTTCTCGAGCGGCGCTACAGATTCTCATTGCCATGAGGGAGTCGCCCCCGATTTGGTGAAAATGGTCATCCATTCCGATCTCTTCTTGATTTAGATGGAATGCTTCCGCCCACAGCTTCTGCAATTTCGCCTCTGTTGTTGTCCGGGGCTGAGGAGAAGAAGACGGGCGGGAGCCCTTCCGGGGAATCGACACCGTATCATCGTTCCTTTGACTGGTCGTAGAGAGTAGAGCCGATTGAGTGGTTGGGTTTGGCACAGTAGCCAGGACGTCACCAACACTCGAGTTATCACCGCTGGCAGCAATGCCATCGAGGATCTTGACGAGGCATTCGGCAACCTCTCCCGTCTGGCGCTCTGATATGTGAATCGGATTGTAGGTAAACCTTACCCGGAGGTCTGAACCGCTAACATTTGCGTTGACGGCAATGTCGTAGTCGGTACTTTGGCGCGAAGCAACTTCTCGGAATATGAGGCCACTAGTTTCATGATTACCATCTGGTAACCTGGCAAACGACAGACCAGTGTTGAAGAGCGGTCTTCCCCGTAATCCGAGAATCTGCTGAATCTCAGCAAGAGATACAGCATGCTGATATGGCAGACTCGCGAGGTAATCGTCTTGTATTTTGGTGGCGGTTTCGGCAACCCTCCTGGCTGCTTCCAGCTTCACGCGACAGACAAGCAAGCTGATGAAAGGTCCAATTGCAGCTTCGACGCCGTTGACTGGGACGTCTCTCCCAGAACACATGTACGAAAAGCAGACATCATCTTGCTTCGTATACGCTCGAAGCACTAGGGCCCATGCAGTCTGTAGGACATTAGCTAACGTGACGCGCTCCTTCTGGCAGTAAGCAAGAATGCCAGTTATGTCGATCTTTTTGATCTCCAGCGCCTTGGCGCCTGATACTAAAGTGCCACCTTTGCTATCGTCATGCGGTATGTGGCAAGGTACCACTCCCTCCAAATGGTGTTTCCAGAATGCCAACGCGTTCGAGGTTTCCTGCGATTGAATATGAGAGATAAAATCGGAGTATTGCGGACCTTGGACTCCTGGAAGTCTGTTTTCGTATGCTAGGTTGATTTCCCTCAGAATAATAGGGACAGAGAAGGCATCGAACAGAACATGGCTGATTTCGAGCTTGAAGAAGATGCGGCTATTGGGGCCCTTGTATAATACGAGTCGATGAGGTAAGGATACCCTGCTGTCCTGCAGCATCAAGTCGACATTGCGCAGGTTCTCGTAGATGGTTTCCTCTATATCGCATTCCACCACCTGCACGTCCGCGTCCGCTGCTCGAAGAACGACTTGGCAAGGTTCTCCATCCCTCAGCATGTCATCAATAATCAGCGTTCTGAAGATCGAGTGGCGATTCACAACTTGCCGCCAGGCCGACGACAGTCGTCCGAGGTCAATGGATTTCCCATCGCTGCTGGAGGTGATCTCGAACGAGAGGTTGACCAGATAACTCCGGGGGTCCTTCAGCTGGGCTATCAGCATGCCTTTTTGAAGGGGAGAACATGGATAAGCATCTTCGATAACGCGGATGTCTGTAACACCAGCTCGGGGCAGTTTCTTTGACAATATTCTCTTCAGTTGCTCATTGTCCACGCCCAGGAGAGGCAGATCTGAGAGCGTTAAGGTAGGGGTTTGATACGGCAAAGCTAGGAGGATGTCGCTCAGTGTTGTCTGGCAACTTTGAATCCATGCTAGAATGCGGTCCTGGTGCAGGGCATGTCGAGGGAAGACAAAGGTGAGGCTGAGTCGTTGATTATCAACGAGAGCGCTAATATCGAATAGCGCAAAGCGTCGCATTCCAGGATTGATACTTCTAGCCTTAGTCTCGAGTTCCCTCGCTAAATTTGGATCCGATGTTGAGACGTTGGTGAAAAGCGAGTTGCCTTCCATCTGCTGGAATCTGCCCATGTAGTTGAAGATCACTTCTAGGTCTTTGATCTGTCGGCCAGTGACTAAGCCTTCCTTGGCGGAGAAGGTGTCATGCAGATAGTCGGTCTCTCTAGCTGCGTTAAGACGGTGCTCATCTTTGACAAGCCGAAGGGCCTCCCAGACGTCGGCGGGCTCCTCGTGGGGGATGACTGGATGCAAACTTGTGAACCAGCCAACTGTCTCGAAAGAATCCGCTCGGCCGGCTTGTGAACGGCGCCCATGACTTTCAGTATGGAGTTGAGGCAAACTCCGTTCTTCAAACACCTGTCGAAACGAGTGCACGATGGCTGTCATCATCAGCTCCTGCGGTTCAGCACGATAAGGGTTATCGGAGGACTTGAGAAGGATAGCAGTCATCTCCTCGGAGAGTTGAAACTGGCCGGTCTGGCAGTTAGAGAATACGTTCTCATTCTCTTCAATACCCCAAAATGCATCGTAGTCTAGTGATGGGTTAGATTCGATGCTTTCTGGGGCCTGGATTCCCCCCAACAATCCTTTCCGGCCCTCGAGCCACGTTCTGAAAGACGAAGGCGACACTTCTGAGAGCTTACCGCGATCCAGGTGGTCTTCCAGATCTCGCAGTATGATACGCCACGAAACTAGGTCAACTACCAGGTGGTGGGCTGTTACGAACAGGTATTGTTGCTGTTCCATGTCAAACAACCGAACTGCAAAGACAGGCCCCTTGCTGATGTCTAGTGCCGTCTCTGCTGCAGAGACAATAGAAACCAATTCTTTAACGTCTTGCAGGTGGTATGCTGCAAAAGGCTTCCCAGCTTGCTCGACCGAAAAAATCTTTTGCTTCCAGTTTCCGCTTTCATCTTGCTCAAACCTGGCCCGCAGCATCGAGTGTCGTTTCACCACTGCAGCGACAGCACTAGCCATGTCCCCAGCGAGTACAGGTCGGTTAATTCGCAGAACTGTGCTCTGGTTGAAATGGCTTGTTCCGGCTGGCGACTTCGAAAAGAACCATTGCTGCACGGGTGATAGGTCAAAGAGGCTGTTAAGCCTCTCATCTTCATTGGCATCCGTAGACTTGTGGTTGCCGCGGCCCTGGATCGCTGAGGCAAGTTCACTGATACTGTTAGCCTGAAGTATCTCCTGTACGGTCGCGGATCCAATGCCTGCAGAGCGAAATCTTGCCATAACTTGCATGGCTGAGATGGAGTCGCCTCCCAAGTGCATGAATGACGCTGCGGTGGATATAGTATCCTCCTGAACGTTAAGCACAGAGCTCCAGATATCTCGAATGCTAATTTCCAGTGCGTTGGCTGGCTTCCGGTGGGTTTGATCGTGTCTCAAGGAGCTGTAAGAGCGGAGTTCATGCAGCGACAGAGCCCGTACCCATTCGTTTATTTTCCCTCTGTCAAGCTTACCTCCGACTGTAAGCGGAATTCTATTCACAGCCAGCACACAGGTTGGGACCATGAACGCAGGGAGACGCTGGCCCAAGTGACTCCGGGCTTTTTCCGCGATCTCCGTTGCTTTGGGAACGCGCTGGCCATCGAGCAGTTGGATCTCGCTACCAGCGTAGTCCGGCAGAGGAGTCAAGGAGATCACAGCAACAAGCTTGGCATGTGCTCCGGAGCTATAAAGCATGACTGCTACTTGCGCGACGTCTTGGATCCGGCTTATCTGACGTTCAATCTCTACCGTCTCAAAGCGTTGGCCTCTCAGTTTAACCTGGGAGTCAAGTCTTCGGACATAGACGAGAGACCCATCAACTTCTTGAAAGACAAGGTCGCCTGTTCGGTAGACACGTCTTGGAACGTCCGCCTTGTCCATAAAAGACCACTTAGGAGAGCTTACAAAGGCCTCGGCGGTCCTGGCCTCGTCGTTTAAATAGCCCCGCGCCATTGCCGGGCTCTCAATGATCAACTCTCCTACAGCCCCCACTGGGACAAGAGCGTTGGTGTCGTCAGCCCTCGTGACCCACGCCCGACCGCTAAAGCAGCGACCAATATTTTTCGGTGATTGGACAGTCGGGTCAAGGTTCGAGCAACAAAAAACGCTACATTCCGTCGGCCCGTAGCCGTTGATAAACGTCACACGGCTTCTCCATGTATCGACGAGCTTCTCATCCATTGCTTCTCCGCCGCAACAGACAACCCTAAGAGTACGGACGTCCTCTGGCTGAATACTGGATAAAAGAGAGGGTGTGAAGAAGGCCCAGTCAGCCCTGAGGCGTGTCGTAGCCGCAACCAAGTCATTCAAGCGTTCGTACTCTGACAGAACGCATATCGTCTTCCCGAGGATTAGTGTTGTGAGGATTTCTCCCATAGCTGCGTCAAAACTAAGCGAGGCGAAATTGAGCACACGACTTGATCGATCGAGACCAACACCATGAAGTTGTAGTAGGGCTGAGTGGCAGAAAGCAGCATGTTCTACCTATTTTATGCTTGCAGTTAGCAATGTGTCTTCTGCTTTCATAGTATTGCTAGAGGATGAAGGGGGAAAGGGAAAGGGTGGGGAAAGGGGAAACGTGGAAAGGGTGTGAAAAGGGGTGGAAACGGGAAAGTGGAGGCAAGACAGCAAGGCTCATAACTTAGAAAT
Source organism: Monosporascus cannonballus (assembly GCA_004154925.1). Classification (NCBI taxonomy): domain Eukaryota; kingdom Fungi; phylum Ascomycota; class Sordariomycetes; order Xylariales; genus Monosporascus; species Monosporascus cannonballus. The sequence goes on from QJNS01000206.1 coordinate 9,278, forward strand.
TGCAACCGGGTAGAAAAGGCCAGATAACTGATTCGCTACTTACAACGCATCCCTTTGGGGTACCTGTTGAGCCACTCGTGTATAGAACATACGCGGAGTTATGAGGCAAAACTGAGGACTGGACTCGGATAGAATCCTCACTCTCTGCCAATGAGAAGGGTATCTCGATGACGTTTCGTATCGTGGGGAAGAGATCATTATGGCTCGCCATGATGACCGCCACGTCCGCTTCGGCGGAATCAATAATTCTTTGGATGTTCTCCCTCGGATGTGAGGGATCAATCGGGACAAAGGCGCCACCAGCCAGAAGAATGGCTAAGACTGCGACGATTTGCCATTTGGACTTATCAACGCAGACCAGGACTCTACTCTCCGGAACTACCCCCAATCGAATCAATTGATGGGCAAGCTTAGATGACACTTCCCAGAGCTGCCAATACGTGAGACTGCCGTCCCACGAGTCGACCGCGAGATTCTCTGGCTGCTGTCCTACTTTCTCGCTAATGAGCTGATGAATGCATGAGCTTGTACCTTCGATCTTGGGTCCTTGCCATTGGCGAATGAGCTGTTCGTCCACAGGGCTGATTGTCGGAATGGAAGAAACCTCCCGGTCACTGCTCTGTGTTAAGATCCTTATCATATACTCGAAGTGTGCAACAACTCTTTCTGCCATCTCTGGCGAGAGGATTCTAGGATCGTAGTTGCACTTGTGGATAAAACCCCCCGGTACAAGAGTGCATTGGAGAATGAAGGCGTACGTGGTGAAGACAGCTAGATCTGTGGTGACGTCTTTGCGGAGCCTGAAGCAGCTGTCATTGGCCTCCTCTTCTGCTGGATGGACAACAAGGAAGCTTGTAAACTCGCAGGCATGTTTCGTGACTTCGTTGAGCTTACTGATACTCTGCAGGCCATAGTGTTGGTGGGGGATCATTGCGGTTGCTTCGGACTGTAGACGCTGAAGTAGTGACTTGACATTACCACTCGAGGGTCGTTTGAACCTGATTGGTACAGAAACAATTGTAGGTCCAACAATGTTATCAATCTGAGCGCATGCTGTATCGCGTCCTGTGAGTGTTGTACCAAAAACAACATCCCCAGCGCTAGCGTAAGCACAGCTTGTAAGGCCCCAAGCTGCCCGTATTACGGTTGGCAGTGTCACGCCTTGGACAGCGTTCAAACCAATATTAACCCTTCTTTGAATGTAACCTGACGGGGCGGGTTGAAAGCCGCGATGAGGCAGAGGCGGAAAAATCGAATAGTCAGTGTCTTTGATATAATCGCGCCAGAAGCTACGGGATGCATTTGTGTCGCAAGATTCTAGGTGGGCCACGAAGGTATTGAAAGGCGCACGCGGCGGAGGCACGTCAGTCTTTCCATCATAGAACGTGCCCAGATCTCGCATCATGAGTGGAATAGACCATCCGTCATAGAGCGCGTGGTGTATCGACCAGACGAGCACTCGAGTGGCCTTGCCTCCATCGTTCGAGAAGACGAAACAACTCAGGGGCTGGCCAAACTCCACGGTTCTATTTTTCGCCTCTTTCAAATACTCGGTCACATTTTCAACGTTCTCAAAAATCGGTTCTTCGTCCACGACTGCTTGGAGAACCTGACGACCATTGACGAATCGCGTCCGCAGGATTGGGTTCTGTTGGACAAGTAGTCGAGCAGCTGTTCGGAAACGAGCTTCATCAAAACAGTTTGGCACATCGATCACGAGATGGGCAACGTGACTTCCAAGATGCTTGGCCGACAGAGCTAACATGCCCATCTGTAAACTCGTACAAGGATATAAGTCCTGGATTGCGGTCACGTCTACTCCACACTGAGCAGCGACGTTTCTCATCGCATCTGCGGTCTTGTCATCTTCTCCGAGCAGCGAGAAAGGTGCAATCTCGACGGCATGACCATGTATTGAGGCTGAACGTTTGGTAATAGCGGCTGCCATTGCGGATAACGTAGGGTATTTGAAAACATCTGCTACTGTGAGGCTACCCGAGCTAGAAGTCTTCTTGACCAGGCGCATGGCGAGTAGTGAATCCCCACCAAGGCTAAAGAAGTTGTCGTCCGGACCGATGCTATGTCCTGGGAGTAGATTATCCCATAGCGCCTTAAGATGGCGTTCCATTTCTGTGCTCAGGGTTCCTTTGTGACTGCGGTTGCGCCGTGCGGTCGGAAGTCGCATTTTAGCGGCTCTCAAACGGCGACCCAGTGACTTGAGCTTAACTCGATCAATCTTCCTCGAAGCTGTGAGAGGGAGATCGCGCATGGGGAAGTATGTGGCAGGGATCATGTGTCGAGGAAGCTTTTCTGCGAGCTTTTCATCCAGGCCTTCAATGCGAGAAGCGAGGCGATCAAACGTAACAGCCGTGACAGGCTGAAGTTGGTCGGTCTCCGCAAAACCTGGATCCTCGCCATCGAAACCATCGCCCATAGCAATGAATCCCATAAGCATGGCGGGTAAAGACTCTGCCTCGACCAGCTCTGCAGCTACTGCCTGGAAATCGGGGAGATATATCTTGAGATGTGCTTCAACTTCGCCGAGCTCGACTCGCATTCCATTGATCTTGACCATATTATCTTTCCTACCAGCGTAATAGATATCACCGGTATCAGGGTCAAAGCGCGCAAGGTCTCCTGTGCGATAGTATTTAACAGAGGGCATCCATGTTGCGTCGTCAATAAACCCGTCGGCTGTCTTCTCCGGCTGGTCAAGGTACCCCTGAGCAAGATGCGGCCCCTCGATGAGGAGTTCGCCAACTGCGCCAATGGGCAGCAGCTGATGATAGTTGGATGGGCTGACAATCCAACAGCTCCCGTTGAACGGCCTTCCAATACACTTAGCACTAAGGCCTTTAGACATCAATTTTGAGCAGGTTACGACCGCGCCTTCAGTGGAGCCATACCCAGCCACCAGATGAATCCTCTCAGAAAAACGATCTATGGAGAGGCTGTCGAGCGATTCGCCACCGCAAATGAGTGTCTTGATTGAACCAAGCGAGTTCAACGACCTGAGCAATGAAGGGGGCAGCACAGCCGCATCGGCGCCCGTCGCTGCTATGGCCTTCTCTACGTTGTTCATCTTGTCGTAGTCTGAAATAATGCATATCGTGGCACCAAGCTGGAGAGGTGTCAGCATCTCTATCAGCGAAGCGCCAAAGGAGTAGCTCGCGAATTGCAGCATTCTCTTAGAATCTCTCATATACAAGCCATCTGCTTGCCGTGTTGCGCTTGAGCACCAGGCCCTGTGCTGCCAAACGCAGCCTTTCGGTTTGCCAGAACTGCCCGATGTGAATAGGATGGCAGCGATGTCGTCGGGCGTGACTGCAGGGAATCCAGCCATATCGATATCTTGATTAAGTTTGTCAAAATTTGCCTGGTCCAACGGAAGGACGTTCTGCACGCTTTCTAGTTTCTGCCTGTATTGAGGGGATACGATGGCAACTCGCGCCTTGACAGCTGTGGCCATCCACTGAAGGCGGTCCGCTGGGTGTGATTGTTCCAGTGGCACGAATGCCGCACCAGCCTTAAGGATGCCAAGAATAGATACCAGAACCCAGCGTGATTTCTCGAAGCAGAAAGGGACCCTCTCCCCGACCTGTAGGCCAAGTCGGGATATGAGGTCGTGCGCCAGGACATCAGAAGCCTTGTCTAGCTCGGCGTAAGTCATCATGCCATCCCAAGAATCAATGGCGATGGCATTCGGGTCCTTCTTGACCTGCGCCTTGAACAGGTGGTGAATGCATTCGTTAATTGCCGGCAGCCTAGGACCATTCCAACTGCCGATCTTGCTCCGATCACCCTTGGAGATCAATAAGACCTCGGGAATCTTCCGAGCAACATTGCCTAGCGTGATATCACGGATGACCTGTCCGAACGCTGACGCTATACTTTGAACTTGAGTTTCGGCAATCGTTCCTTTAGCATAGCCGAGGCTGATTTCTAGCCCAGCATCGCCTTCTATGACATTGATGGCAAGGCCAAAATCATTAGTCTCCTCCCAGTTCACGTTGCTAGCCGAGCACAGTTCACTCTCCCAGATACCAACCCAGGCTCGCTGAACCGAGACTCCTGTGTTGAAGAGCTGTTGTCCACCGAGGTCATGCTGGATTTTCGCCAGTGAGCATCCCCGCTGATTCGTCAGGCCATCGATACAGTCTTCGCGCATGGTCTTGACTAGCTCCTCTACCGTCATATTCTCATGAAGACGTACACGGCAAACAAGAGCGTTGACGAAGACACCAACGCTGTCGTTGGCTCCATGCTGTCCCATGTCTCGATCACTGGCAAAATATCCGAAGCACACCTCATCTTGGGCGAGATAAGCCCGCAAGACGAGTGCCCAGGCAGCGTGGATTATGTGGGAAATTGTCACATTCTGGGCAGTACAGAAATGCTGTATTCCCGATATATCAGGCACCTCCACATTGCATCTCGAATACGTGGGAGGTTCAGGAGTGCTTTCCGTAGCCGGGACTCGACAAGGGACGAGGCCTTGTGTATACTTTGCCCAGTATTCTCGGGCGCCATCGTCGTCTTGGTCCTCGCACCAAGCGATGTACTGGCTATAACGGGGCGCGTCCTCACCAGGTAGGCGACCGTCGTATGCCAGGCTAATGTCGCGTAATATCAGTCCAAGGGAATCGGCGTCCGCGGCAACATGGCTAATGCGAAGGTGCATCAGAATAATGCCGTCGCCTTGCTCCCGGACCACAAATCGACAGGGTGATGACTCTTCGCCAAGGACTTTGCTCACCCTCTCTCGCAAGACCACCTGGCTGAAAGCGCCACAGCCAGGCAGACCTGCGGCAAAATATGTTCGAAGCGCTGAGTGACGCACCTCCACCGTTTCCCATGCCTTGTGGAGTCGTTGGAGGTCAACTCCACCAACCCCGGGAAGTGGTTTGATGGTGGCCGTGATGTCCACCATATACAACTGCGCGTCTCGACTCTGACTGATCAACATCCCTTCTTGCATGGGGGTACAGTCATATAGATCTTCCAAACTCTCCGCTGCGGCCGGGCCGAGGAGACGCCGCAGCTTAATCCAATCAGCCTTGGGTAGCTGCAGCAAGGTGTCACTTCGAGTGACTATGGGCCTCTGTCGCATGAGCTCCTCAGGCAACCGACGTAGCAAGGCGTTGTACTCCTCGGCCCACCGCAGTATGCGGTCCTGGTGCTCCATGTGTCTATGGAAATCGACGGTGATGTGAAGCCTGCCACGTTTCACGGTAGCAGTCCATTCGAACAGGGTAATTCTGTTGCTTCGAGAACCGTTGTCACTAAGTTGATGGGGATTTGAGAGTGGTGATTGGCGGAAGAGCCCGCCGCTGCGCTCGAATTGCTGGAAAATGCCCTCATAATTGAAGATGATCTCGCTCTCTTGATGTGAGCCGTACCTCTCTACCCCCTTAGGGTTGAGATATCGCGAACTGAAATACGCGAGCCCATTCAGCGGGGCAATGCGTCGGGCGTCTTTAACGTCGATAATCGTGTCTATAAGGCTCTCACATTGTGATTGGACCGGGAGCATGGTAGTAAACCACCCAACCGTTCTGGACACGTCAATGGACGGGCTCCAAGGCTCGCGGCCGTGACCTTCATTAAACACAACAGGTGTTTGGCGCTCAGAGAATACGTTATGGAAACTGAAGATGAGACAACCGACGAGGAGGTCAACTGGTTCTGCCTTCAACCTTGACCGGCCGCCTGCACTTAACAGTGCCGTGGTAGCCTCCGCATCAAGGACAAAGTTTGATGTGACGATGTCTTCAACTTTGTTCTGGAGTCGAGATACTCCCCAGAATTCTAGTTGAGGCTCTCCGATATCATGTGGCAGTGCCTTAGCCGAATCAAACTTTTTGAAGTATTCTCTCTGAAGGCTCAGCCACCGGGGAAATGATATCGTCTTGGGGGAAGAGATGCGTCCGTGCTGCAGATGTTCTTCGAGTTCCTGGAGAATCACCCTCCAGCTGACCAGGTCGATGACAGCATGGTGACAAGAGGCGAAGAGCACGCGGGTCCCAGAATCCAGAACCCACAGACCGAAGGCTACCAGAGGACCTCGCCGAAGATCTAGCCTGGCCTACATCCTGGAGTCAGTAAATACGTTTCTTAGAACATATCTGGAACCCATGAGTGTTCCCAACACTACCTGAAGAGTTTATAGCAAATGAAATGGTTCGATCCGACCGAGTGGTCTTGGAACAGGACGAGGAAGGGAGTTAGGGGTTCTACTTGCTCACCTGAAAGCCCGCGATAGTTGATAGGAGCTTGTCCTCGGGTAGACCTTCAGCATGATCTAGCATGTAGGAGCTAGGTTCATGCGGAGGGCACACCAACTGGAGCCATTCTCCTGCCGCGTTCCTCCTGAATCGCGCCCTCAACATCACATGTCTCTCCATTACCGCTTCAATGGCATTCCTCAGCGCATCCACTGTGGCTCCAACTTTCAACTCCAATAAGAAGCTCTGGTTGAAATGGTCTTCGCCATCGGGTGACTTCTCAAAGAAAAATCGCTGTATCGGCGAGAGATCGAAAGGTTGGTAGTATTCGCTTTCATCTTCATCGTCCAAATGCGCTGATGTACTATTGGGCTGCGTGTTCGCATTCCGAGCAAGCTGGCGCAAAGACTTTGACCTCAAAATATCTTTTACCGTGACCCCAATACCACGAGATCTGCATTTCGCTACCAACTGCATAGCAGTTATTGAATCACCGCCCAATTCCAAAAAGGAGCGATTGAGTCCGATCTCGCCAGAATGAAGATTTAGCGTATCACCGCAGCATTGCTGTAATATCATTTCTTTCTCAGTCTTGGTTACGCCGGATTCCTCATCGTCCACGTCGTTCTGCAGTTGTCCGCGACGGATATCATCGGGTGTAAGAGAGGAAACCCAGTCTGCCACCCGCTTTCGGTCGAGTTTCCCTGAGAGGAGGCTGGTGGGCAGCTTTGATACAAGCCATGTCGTCGGTATCATGTATTGAGGAAGTTTCAAAGACAATTCCAGCTGGACTTCTCGGATTCTCTCCCGCCACTCCGTTGAGGAGTCCATCTGTAATCGTAGAACACCGTCTTGCTTCTCGGCCTGATCCCGAAAACTGACAACCGCTAGGAGAGTACGGTTGAAAAGCATCACGATCACAGAGTCGACTGTGCCGATCATGCTGATCGCGTGCTCGACCTCGCCCAATTCCATACGCTGCCCTCGTACCTTGACTTGATGATCGACCCTCCCTGCATAGACGAGCGTGCCGTCTTGTGCATAGGCAACCAGATCCCCAGTTCGGTACAATTTCGATTCGACTCCCATGAATCTCAACCACTCAGGAGGATCTATGAAGGACTTCCGTGTCTTCTCTGCATCGTCAAGGTAGCCCCGTGCCATGGCAGGTGATTCAATCAATAGCTCTCCGAATTCATCAATTCGGCAATGACGCTTTCCTTCGAAATCCACAACCCAGCACTTTGTGCCGATGCCACGTCCAAGAGTGCTAGACTTAGATGAGGGAGTGAATCGGTGACACGTTGCAAATACGACCGTTTCGGTCGGCCCGTATCCATTAAGAAGCTCAAGTCCGCTTACCGAACACCATAGATCGATGAGATGTTGGGGGGAGGCTTCACCGCCAACGACGAGTGTGCGAAGGCAAGGGACATCATCGGGATCTAACAGCTTTAGAGTCGTAGGAGTAAGAAACATCCAATCTGCCTCGTATCTGCGGATTGCTCCCCCAAGATCGTTGAGCCTCTCGTCCTCGGATGGAATACATATACAAGCTCCCACGGTCAGGGCAGTAAGTATTTCGCACCTGCGGATCTCTAGTCAGCGATGTCCATGTAAATCATGGAAAACTTTGAGCTGTGTCTCCAGCGCTATACTCGTTATATATGCCTTAAAGAGAACTATGCATAGGGGAGCGGGACAGCAGACGAGGCGAGGGGATCCAGGGGTCCTTACATGCTCGCATCAAAAGCGTAAGACGCGAATTGGAAGACGCGGCGGTCTGCTGTGATATTCATTGCTCTAGAGTGGGCTCGGGCGCTCGAACAGAATCCGGAATGCTCCACTACACAGCTGTAACATTTGGAATTAGTAATTGCATCTGGGAAGCACATTGCCAAAGAATATAATTCTAAATGAGTTACCCCAAAAAGCTCTATATTCCATAGGACCACCTCATAGTGCATATATACAAGAATGATACAATGAGAACACATTGTCACAGAGCCCAACAAGTATTCCCGAGATGAAAGAAAGTGTGGAAAGAGGAAAGGACGGCCGGGACGTGGGGTATATTGGTCTTAGGCTCTATACACCTGTGTTCTCCCAATAGGAGAGGCATACTTATGTGGCATAGTAAATGGGATATGAACTTACCCTTTTGGAGTTCCTGTGCTTCCACTGGTATAAAGCACATAGGCTGCATTGCTTGGCTCGACCTCTTCACCCACAGTGACACCACCGGCGGTGCACTTGACCCATTCCTCGCTAGTCTGCCCGCTGACTTCAACGACGTCGGCAGCACCTTGCGCGAGCAGACGAATATTGTCCCTAGAAGCCAGCAGTATGGGAGCCCCAGTGGCAGCGACAATGCCTTGCAACCTGTCTACTGGATATGCAGGATCCAATGGAACAAACGCCCCGCCAGCTTTAAGGATCGCCAGAATGCTCACCACAGCCCATTTTGACTTCTCGAAGCAAATAGGGACCTTGATCTCCTTTCTTACTCCCCTCTGTCTTAGGTTTGAAGCAAGTAGGCCTGAAAGCTCTTCAAGCTCGTGATAAGTCAATTGGCCATCCCAAGCGTCAATGGCCAGCCCATCTGGGTTGTTGGTTGCTTGTTCCGTAACTAGATCATGGATGCAACGCCAGACCGGCTTCAGGGAAACTTGGTTCCAAGTCTTGATCTGCGAAAAACTGTCATGTAACTGGGAGCTTGCTGGAGACATTTTCCTAGATGCTATTAGCATCTTCGGAATTATAGGCAAAGTGTATTGCAATCCTACTAACGCGGTAGGTGTAGAGGGTCCGCGATGCTCTCGCGTGTCATATATACTGACTGCCTCGATTCCCAGTGTTAGTCAGACGGTAGGTCTCACTGCATCCTTTGTATTACCGTAAGCTGTCATTGAGTGGGTGGTTTAGGAGCAAGAGCCGATAGGGTTTTCGTGCCTATGCACCAAATATCACAGTAGCATCCTTAGGTGCAGTTCGGTTAACTTCAACATCCGATATTTGTGGGGAATCAACATCATCATCAGCAAACCGTTCTTGTCGTTCAACATTAGCAATCTCCACATTTTTTGCTGAAAATTGATGGTTTTTCTTAGCGAGCTTGGACTAATGATGTTTAATTATCATGTTGATTTTTCTCTATTTTAATTTTTAACAGTTTCGAACGGTTAAAACGGATAATTGATAACGTATAGATTGTGTTAAAAGCCCTACCCTAGCCTTAAACTGTCTTTTTTGCTGTATATCGTAGTAATGCTATAAATAAAAACCTCCGTAATTGTCGTTTTGCGATTTTATAATAGTATTTAACGCTTTTCGTAATTTAAAATTATAGTAGTAATACGAAAAACGCGCTGTCGTTAACGAAAACAATTTATTACTATCGTTATTTTAGCAGTAATTAATTTTCGTATTTAACATCGTATTCAGATATATATTAATAACCTAATCGGCTTTTAGTATATATTTATAATACTATATTCGGCTAATAACTGTTTTCGAATAATTATAAGAATAAAACAAGATACCTATTACGCGTTACTTAATTGGCTGTTAGCGAATACGGAATTAAAAGCGTTACAAATTTCGATTAACGAGAAGATAATAATTTTTTTATATTTTGGTTTAAGAGTTTTTCGTTCGAATCGTTTTAAATTGTTTTATACGAAGTAATAACGCCGTTTATCGCGCTTTTTATAAAGTCCTAAACGCTTTTATAGTGTTAATACGCGTTATTGTTAGGCCCGTTAATAATCGTTCTTATCGAAAAATTGTAAATAACGGAAAGTTTTTTCTATAGTTTAAAAACGTATTAGAAGCGTTTAATAGTATTTAAGGTTAAGGTCGAAGACAACGTCTTCGAACGAAAGATATAGAGGAACCGTAAAAAGAAGTTATTAATGAATATATTAGCTGTTTGTGATTTAGATAGAAAGTTTATTTACGTATTGGCGAGCTGGAAAAATTTTACAAATAATGGCAAAGTGTTTAATAGCGCCGTTAATCGTAATAACCTTGTTATTCCTAAAGATAAGTATCTGTTCGGCAATGCTGGATACGCTACCGGTAAACGAATCTATATTTCGTATTACGAAGTACAGTATTACTTTCGAAAGTAAACGTAAGTTAATATAAAGTTATATATGCCGAAGAAATTATATAATTTAAGGTATGCGTAATTGTAGAACGCGATCGAAAGAGCTTTTAGCAAATAAAACAATATTTTTAAAATTTTTAAGAAGAATTTTTTATATATATTAATACGATATTAAAGGTGATTTATGCTACGGCTAGCTTTTGTAACTTTTTATTAAATTACGGCGAAATCGACCTTGACGAGCCTGTGAAACTGGATAAAAAAACTTATATTAATAATAAAAATCAAACGAATAACTTTTTGCATGTAAAAAGACAAAACGGCGTAAATTTACTTACTATAAGATATCGTAATCGAATCGCGAAAAAGATATAGAATTTGTATTAGAATTTTAAAAAGAATTAAAGGCGACGATAATTAAAGAAAGAGCTTAATATTTAAATATAATAAATGCGAAAAGTTATTTAGTTTATTCGTTATAATAATTTAGATGTTATTAAATAAGTGTAATATAGCTAGAAAATTGTTGCATGCGCTCTTACAAGGTGGATTTGGGTGCTCAAACTCTAATAGGGATTTGGAATTGCTGATCTTTTGGTCTTATAGTTAGCGTCGCATTCTCGCTTATCTTATAATATGTTGTAAGGTATTAATATATTTGTTTTATATTGATATTTGATACTTTTAAAACTTAAACTATATCAAATAATATCATATGTTATATTATAACGAAATATATTAACTCTATTAATTTTTATACTTACGTAATTAATAATATCCTTATTTTTATCATAAACAATCCTTTCGTTATTGCGCGCGCGGTTTTCGGGGCCCGAATTCTTAATACTTTTAAAATTTCGAAGTTATTAAAGCCTTAAATTATCGTTTAAGCCGATAAATATAATAATAATGTAATTATTCCGCGCCCAAGCTTAGACGATGCGAAATAATGTATTATTGCTAAATTAACCAATATAAGTGTTATTAAAAGCTTTAAAAGTTTTCTTGATATTTAATCTAATTTTTTAAGTTATTTTTTATTGCGAATTAGCGCTTTAGCGACGTATTCGAGGCCTTTTTTTTATCAGTAAACTATTATATTTCTTAAGCTTTTTATTCCTTTGCTGCGTTTTTAAATTGTTAGCAGAGCACTTACGAGGACAATAGCATATTTATTACGAAACGTTATTATTAACGAAACTTGTTTCGGTCTTTTTAACGAAACTATTCCTTTTTTTCGTCGACAGCCGATTTCTATAAAGAAAAAGCCTGTAATACTTTTTAAACGGAGTAAATAATAGCGTTAATTTTCTTTTTAAGGCTAACAACTAATGCGTCTTTAGCCTTAACAGAAAACTCGAATACGGCTTTACAAAATTTAACGAACTTTAGAGCTTTATAACGGAAGGCCCTTATTTCGAGATAGGCCTAAGTAATGGTTAATTATTACTATACAGTTTAATATACGAAATATTATTAATCTTTAGGTAACTTTTCTATATTTCGAATTTAGGCGTAAAAATCTCGAAAGCTTTATCCTAATCTAAATTACTTGTTTTCTTTAACGCAAACTATGTTTAAGTCCCTTTTTGAAGGTAATTATATTTATTTTTTATCTACTTTTTTATTACGATACTTCTTTGTGCGTTTAATTTATTAGTTACGGCTTGATAACCGCGTTTCTTAATCCCATAATTCGGGGTATTAAGCTTTTCGTTAATTTATTTTTAATATAATTCGAAAAATATTATTACTTTATACGAGATTTACGAATAACGCCTATATAACTAATTATTATTTTCAGCTTGGCTCGGGTTTTCGCTTATTTACGAAAATTTAGGATTAATAAAAACTCTTAAAGTTTTAATATAGCGCTATCGAATACATATAATAATCGATAAGCTCGGAGAGCTTTTTGGGCGAGGTTACGTTATTAAAATAACTATTATATTAGTAACGAGATATAGATCTTTTCGCAATAACTTTGAATTCTGAACTGCTCTAACGTTAATTATTAATTCTATATAGAAAATTAATCTATCTTATAAATGTTGTTCGATATTCTTTATTTTTCGAATAAGTTATTATCTTTTAAATTAATACCTCTTTGATTTATCTCTCGATTCCTTTTCGAATATATTAATATTTAGATCGAAAGAATTTTATTTATCACGAAACGCGTTATATTTTATTAAATAAAAGTTGTAACACTATATATTATTGAAAAACGGTAACTATTTAGCTATATCAAGAAGTACACTAATAGATGAATTTGATCCGTGCGCATTCATCAATCTACTACTCCTCTATATTAACCTTATAACTTTAATAATATATATCCTTACTAAAGCGCATCTAATTAAAAGGCTATATATATCATAATATAGCTTTAAATCTGGGCTTCAAAATCGTATATACTATCTTCTAGCGCGATAAACAACTTTTAATTTATTGGAAAATAATTTAATAAGCTTTATTATAAGGCGGAGATCTGATTATGATTATGCGTTTTTAATTATTTCGAATGCGCGGTAACGGTTTTTTTCGTTATTAAGTAAGTAATCGAATTCGAGTTCGATTTCGAAAATTTTATTTTTCAAAATGCGTTAAAAGTATTTAATTAGGTTTAAATCGGGCAAATATAGCAGTTATTCAAAAACTCAAATCTTATTTTTTTTTTAAAAACTTCTTAATAACCGTAATTTTATATATTAAAGCGTTATTTTAAAAAAAAAAGGAATTACTAGCTTCGTAAAAAGGAAAAAAAATCTCGTTTAAAAGCTTCGATATAACGCCGAAAAATTATTTCGCCGCCGAGCGAATCCACATTTCTTTTGCAAAAAACGATTAAAAAAAGCGCTTTTCTTATTACGTTATTATATTATCTCTTAAACTATAATAAAAAAAGTAGGCCTTCTGTAAACTTTCGGATTTATCATGTTTTACTTATAACGTTTCGACGATAAACGAAATATTTATTAACCTGGACGTTCAAATACGTTTTATACGAAATATTCGTTAAATAATAAAATTAAAAAAAAGTTTTATTACGTCGTTTAAAGGCTTCGTTAATAAATCTTAAACGTTTATATATATTATCGGCCGTAAGGTTAATTTTTTTCGCTGCGCGTTATTTCTTTAACGCAAATATACGGAAAAAAACGTTTTATCGTTAACCGGTTAATATTAGTATTCGTTTTCTTTTAAAAATGGTAATAAGTATCTCGAAAATAACGACAGCGTAATTAATAAAAATATAAAACTAGGTAACTTCAAATTACTTATTAACGGTATCCTTGTAATAGGTTATAAACCGTTTTATATATAATAAAGTATTAAAATTATTCCCCGATTCGCTAACGCTTTATCCTTATAGCCGCGACCACTTGGTTTGGGTTATATCCGCAACCACGGCCCTAATCATGAAGGCCCGGACTTCCGGACTGAATTCCTCGTTAGAGCGACGGTTGGCGATGAAAACGGAAATAGCCTTATCCAAATCCATGTTATGGTTGTTGAGTTATTGTATTTAGAAACGATAGGGGGTGGTAATATAGATCGGTGTTGGGAGGTGGAGATGTCCGACCGCACGGATCCAATTGATCCATTAGTGTAACAGGGCTAATTGGCCGATTAAATCGAAACTCAAAACAGTGGAGATATTAGCATTAGCAGTTCCACTTCTGTCGTGCTGATTGACAGGGGTGGCACGGTCCATAATTATAATCTGCTGAAGTTAACCGAACTGCACCTTAAACAGCTGCCGTCTGAAGGGTCGGAAGGCGTGCTTATCCCATTTCATTCGTCGAGGTTCCTCAGCTGTCATAAGTGGTCAAGGCCATCGGCAATGGGCGACCCGGAGATCCCTTGGCAGGGGAGACGATATGCACGCACCCTGAGGTCAAAAGGCTCAGGGACATCGGGAGTCTCATCCGTTTGCCCGTCTTACTTCGTACGGTATCCAGGCATAATTTCTGTTACGCGGCTCCATAGCTCTAGTTGTTGCCATCGAAGGTCAGCATGTAGAGTCCTATAGAAATTGTATGGGATATGCATGAACCGCTTTCTTCCATATCAATTTTTAGTAACTCTCGATGCTGCTAAGCGTGATGAAACTGCTAAATCATATTTATTCCCATATACGTTTGGATGCCAACTTACATCGACCAATAGTGGACCCAGTGGTGGTAACTAACAGAAACCACCCCTGCGTACGGTACATTCCCCCAAGTCCAATTCCCCTTTGGACCACTAAAGGGCCGAAGCTGACTCACGATTAATGATCCGCACTTCAGCGACTCGCCGAGCTCGTAATGTCGGATACTTTCAGTACTCCGTCGTGAATTCTTCCAGTTCCTCGGGAGGATTTGACAGAGGGCGTTAAGGCAGTATCCATTACGGATTTTTAGTAAGAGCTAATTGGGCGCGTTGCCTTAAATAGGAAGTGCGAAATATTATGAGGATGTCTTATTGGTGGAACCAAGGTACTTTTCTCTACCTCCGGAGCATTATCTAATAATGACCCGATAGCTCGTCCGAATCAAATGACGTAAAGAAAGAGTCATCGATGCTGTCGGAGCTGATCCTTCGGGACTTGCAGCACAACGTTCTATGCAGGTAATACAGTGGGCCTGGCCATGACCATTCCAGATACCTACATTAACGCAATACAATAGTTCCATGTTAACTCACGCAAGACGCTGTTTGCTTTGGGCAGCATAACTGCTTCGTATCCAACTTTGATTCATATCTCAGCTGTGTCTTAAGAAGGTAGGTATGGACCCGATACTCGGCGCGACTTATTATAGTCCGCGACTGTCAGCATGCCAGAGACCTATGCCACTAGTAGGGAGGATAACAGCGCGGCGGCCGCATTATCGGCTCACCAGACGAGGAAGGATTGTACCCCTGTCAGCAGCCGGAAAGTGGGTCGCCAGAGCAGAAAGTCAACCGAAGCTCCCGAAACAAGCGCTTACTACATGCTAAGATCACGTGCGGATCTAGCTCTTGGTGTGCGCCACAGCTTACTTCAATGACTCCAACAATCCAAGGTCGATGTTATGGTCTTGTGTTGAACCAGCAGCTCCACAGATATGGAACTTGTATTAATGTGTGGTGCTGATCTGTTGAACTCTCCGTCAAGTCAGTAGACCGAAGAGATCCGAGAAGATCATGATGGCTCCCGCTCCAACATGTGGAGGCATATCGCTTGTCACTGGTCACATATCCAAATATGGTTCAGTCAAGGTCAACGAAGCCGAAATCACTGAGAAGGTCAATGGACATATCAATGGGAAAGTCGACGGGTCTCAGAGGGCCTCAGCATTTGCCGAGGGTGCTCGTATTGTCCCGAAGTCTCTGTCAGAATCTACGGCCGCCACCAAGGCGGAGTATAGAAAAGTCGGTAATAGTGGCCTACGTGTGTCCAATCCCATCATGGGAACATTGGGATTTGGTGATCGCAGATGGCTTCCATGGTGTCTCGAAGAAGAAGAGGTACAGTACGATTGTGTCATTCAAAAGCATAGCAAGCTAACTCGAGGCTCAGGCGTCCCAACTGCTATTCGCGGCATACACAAAGGGAATAACTACTTGGGATACTGCAAATGCTTATAGCAACGGAGTCTCCGAGGAGATAATTGGCCGAACCATCAAGCGATATAACATTCCCCGCAGAAAACTGGTCTTGATGGTGAGTGTTGAACTCTTAATATCAAGGTTTATTACTCTCTTCTAAAGACGCAGACCAAAGTAGGCAGGATTGTAGCCCATCCGGATGACAGTGATCCGGGTGACTTTGTTGCGTTTCTAGATGACCTCGTGGGGAAAAGCAAAGACTATACAAATCAGTACGGTGAGCGCTTCATCTCATGCATCACGAAAGAGGCGAAGCCGCTAATGGCAGCTTCCAAGGCTTATCACGGACAGCTATTTTCAACGCTGTAGAGCAGTCTCTTGAGCGCCTCCAAACGAGCTACATTGATGTGCTGCACATACATCGTTACGACGACACGGTGCCCCCAGAGGAAACGATGCGTAAGTAGCAATTATAAATCTAGTCCAGGGTCGCCTGGCTTCGGTGCTGATTTGGCGATCGATTTCGCGTGTAGAGGCTCTGCATCAATTGGTAATGAGCGGCAAAGTTCGCTATCTTGCTGCCAGTTCGATGTGGACATATCAGTTTGCCACGCTGCAGTCCATAGCGGAGAGAAACTCGTGGACAAAGGTATGATACAGTATATTATGCCTCTGATATGGGGCTATGGTGCGGGGCATCTGCTACCCCTATTCCCCGCACGTGCCTCCTTAAACACTGGCCAAGCTGACCAGATTCATCTGCCAACAGATGGTGGCAATGCAAAACCACTACAACCTTCTCTATCGAGAAGAAGAAAGAGAGATGATCAAATACTGCAGGAAGACCGGTGTCGGAATTCTCCCATGGTCACCACTCGCGGAAGGCCTACTCGCAAGACCTCCAGGATTGATAGGATCTAGCACGCGCTCTTTAGAACCATCAAGGTTCGGTAACGGGCAGAGCGAACCGGATAAATCTATTATCAAGCGAACGCTGGAAATATCGAAGGCACGAAACTGGATGATGAGCCAAGTGGCCTTGGCGTGGCTAAATAAACGCGTAACAGCGCCAATTATCGGTATGAACAGCGTTGAGAGAATGGATGAAGCGTTGGCGATTCGTGGTATGGAGCTCAGTGCGGAAGAGGAAGCATACTTGGAGGAAGCCTACGAACCAAAGCGGATTCAGGGACACGCCTAAGAGCTCCATATCGAAACTTGACCCCTTGGTTATAGACGAAGTTGGGGTCTCGTACCAAAGCGGACGACGGACTCTTAATATTAGAAGTGTCACGAACTTGCAGAGAAAAGTTAGAGTAATTACGTAATGGGCCAGTAGATGCCATCGTGCAATATTACGAATGTCGCTTGTTATCGCATTTAGATTTACTGTGCGTTCTCTTTGTTGGAATAGGGGCTAGAATAGGGCCAAAGCGGCCACTACCCTCTTGTGCGTATGTAGTTGTGCAGCACCCAAGCCCTTATTGTCACTTGATGGATGCTAAGGGCATTCGACTTATCTTTGACATCTCTCATCCCTCAGCGACCTGGATAAGGGGTTCTGAAACGCAGTCGGGTAAGTTGATATTGATTCAGCCTGCGGCCAGCGTCCTGACTTCTGATACGATGCTCCAAACGACCTTGTCCACTCAGCAGTTTCCTGAGGCGGTATACTCCGAAGAACTCTGGATGCCGATGTTCGACAGCGTCACCGTCTTCCCGCTCGAGCACCTCACCCTTACGGTGACCTTATCCGTGCCGAATCCGCTGGAATCCCGCTTTTGAAAATAGTTGTAATCCTGACGCACGGTCGGCTGCCAGGTTTTGCCGCCGTCCGTGCTGACGTCAAGCGCCGTGACCGCGCTGTTGGGGTTCACGACTTGCATGGAGAAGCTGATGAAGCGCTTTTGTGAGCCCGCGTACATACGTGCTTGATTATGACGGCGGGGCTGGCAGAGGGTAGTAATAGTAATAGACTTACAAATGCGCGGAAGTCCCGCTCTTGTTCCGCACCCTCAGGGGACTGGTGATGCCGCAGGGCACGAAGTCCCAAGTAATGTCAATGATGCCCTGGCTCAGGTCCCCGAGCTGGGTGAAGGCGTTCTGGAAGAGGTCGAGCTTGTTGGCATCGCACTCCGGGCATTTGTCGACAACCTATAAGAGGCGTTAGGGTAACTGCAGCAATCTTTGGAAACACTAGAAGCACTCTGCTACTTCTACATACCATAGCCTTGATAGTCTTGCCGTTCGGTCCCTTGACGCTCACGCAAGCGCCACATTGCGCAGCCGAGTTCCACCTAGATCCCGACAGGGCCGTGCCGTGGACCCCCGATGGCAGACTGTATCCGGAGAACATGCAGTTCCCGCCATCCAGATTCCCGCCGTAGAACGAAGCTTTCCCCCGGTTAGCCCGCGCGAGGACCTCGGCGGCAGGACATGCCAGGGCGCTGGCGCAGAGGGCGGCGACGACTAGCACTTGGTTGAGCATCTCGGGGAATTTGCGAGGTCTGGACTTTGAGGGTGATGGGGATGATTGGAACTGGAACTAGATTTGGATAGGAGTCCATCGTATATGTAAACGCTTATGAGATCGCTTCCGCGCGCCCTGTGGGAGCCATATGAGACGGTTGACCAAGTGGGCAGCAGTTACACTCGACTCCTTGTTTTATTGCAGGTGGGTCGTGTAGCATCCCCAGTTATGTTACTATAGATTATGTCCTTACCTAGATTCCACAAATTATTCAACAAGTAGATTAAACCAGGACAGGCAGAAATTGGTGATAACCAACCAGATGCTTCATAAATACTGGGCTCCTTCCATAATAAGACAGTGCCCCGAGTATCGTTGCACCGCGGACAGGGTCAGGGGTTCGAAGGCAACCCTACCAGATACGTTTCTCTCATATAATATGTCGCTTTTAACCAGAACACCGCCATTGATCCACGATGAAACAGTTCACTTCATATCTAATCAGATCATGATCCATTCCACAAAATCCCGCGAAACATTGCATTTCAACGGCTTCGTGCGTCGCTGACGGGAGTTGTGAATTGCCCGGTGTCTTGAACCGAGCAGCTCGAGCTAAGCCTTCCATGGCGAGTACACGCAAAACAAACCGTGAGATTTGAATAGGGGGCCCGCAGCCCCAGTGGGTACTAATTAAATTTGCTCTCGTTCCAGAAAGACTATCCATATCGTCACCTGATGGGCAGCCCTCGCCCAGCTTTGTTGATGGGATCATACCATTACTTTACCGGCAGGGTTGCGTTCTTTGCTTGTGTTACCTCCTATACTTATATATTATTTATTGAATATTAGAAGAGGTCATTCTAACATGGAATTCCTTGATCTGTCTGTGGCATGTTCACTTGAACTATTGACTTGCGCTTGTCTCAGTATAAGACATCATAGCGGCTATGCATGTATTTGAGGTGAGTTTGCTTAAGAGGTGGTGTAATAACCCCCTAGATTATTATTAAAATAACTGTGCTACCCCTATATCTGGAAGCTGACGTGTCGGAAATATATGATAAGAAATCAGTCGGCCATGATGTTTCATTATTTAGTCAGAGACATCAAAACCTATGCTTGTCTCGAATCTATTAAGACGAATTTCGGTTTGGCTGTGTCTATGTATAGCCGCGGTGGGAATGACTGAGGCGTTTGCAAATCGCTTCCTTTCTCCTGGCCTGGCCCAAAGGTCCGCTTCTCGCGCCCCATCAGTATTGATTACAGTGACGACGTCCACCCTCCTTTCTCCGTCGGCCCTCTTCAGTTGCTCGAACTCGACCTGGCCCCAGATGCCGTCCGGTCTCACTTCCGGGAAGTCCTCGTCCCTAACCATGAACAATGCTACGTATTCGCACATGAACGCCATTGCCCCCGACATGTTGGAGAAGTATTCATACCGCAGCTTTTCGTCTGCTATGATTTCGCGCAGGGGGTTGTTGGTGTCCTTCCACTTGTCGTTGTACAAATATGATTCCCACATCTCCTAAGAGAGCATTTAGCCCGGTATCCACAAACAGGACAGGGAGGAGCTCCGGATAACGAATCGAAGCCGCGAGGAAGGGCAAAGATCACATACCCAAATAGATTTTAGGAAGTTGTCGGGATTGGCAGTCAATTCTTGTGCTTTACGGCTAAGTCCCTTCGTATCGAATAGACAATCTCCTGGGGTGTCGGGTGGGTTGCATACATTGTCGGCGAACCACTATTAGGAGTTATTGTATTAGTCTGGGTGTGTTTATGTTGAACG
Source organism: Monosporascus cannonballus (assembly GCA_004154925.1). Taxonomy (NCBI): domain Eukaryota; kingdom Fungi; phylum Ascomycota; class Sordariomycetes; order Xylariales; genus Monosporascus; species Monosporascus cannonballus. The sequence goes on from QJNS01000206.1 coordinate 29,449, forward strand.
TAGCAACGTCCATGGCTTAGTTAGCTAACCGGCTAGTGGAAATTGCTTCGGCCACTCCGGTATTCTTTTCTCTTGGCTACCACTATTTTTATCTGTATTTAAGGAGGGTTCACCATCTTCACCTTCTATAGAGGACCTTCTAGAGGTCATGCAACCTTTAATACAGTTCTTCTTCAGTTATATGCTTCTGTGTGTGATGCAGGGTCTCACAGTTTAGGGCCAGGCCATATCGAAAGGATCATAAGTTACCTGGGTGGTGTATTTAGAAATCGGGTCGGCAGCAACATCTCGTGCTAAATTGGCAGAACCGGCTAGTGCTGGAAGTGTTACTGCATATGCAGCTGCCTCCATTAGAGTAAATACTGAGAAAGCTTTCAAGAACATGTTGTCGGCGTGTGTGCTGAGAATGTCACGAATTGAGTCTAGAAATGAGGATAGGAGCTGCGAACTCAAGAGGAAATAGTCGGAAACCGGGGCAGCCTGGGGAGATATGAAAAAGAGTCTCCTTCAGGTTCATGGTAGTCCTCTATTTATGCCCCTTCTAAAAGTTATCATCCAAGACATCATCGCTTCCTTCAGCACTTGTTCTTCCTTTTCCGTACTATTTTTTGCTCCTAACATGACGAAGATCATGGCACAGAAGCAATATTCGGCGAGCTCACCTACCCAAAGGGATGGGCATGGGAATCGTAACGTCTTACAGACGTTGGTTGCATAGGTGCTTGAAGGCCATGTGCCAAGTTTTAACGATGTTATTCGAGCTATACGCCTGTGAGTTACAAATTGTCATGCGTGGGGTTAAATAAAAATAGTCCACGAGTCCCTTGGGGACAAGACTTTATACGGCTGCCTGAGGCACCCGAAGCGAGAGATTGTAGCTATATGGCCGTGGACATCTAACCTTCTTTTGGCGTAAACAGTTTAAAAAAACCTTTGAAGTCTATATAAGAACTAGCTGTACTTGGAGTATCAAATGGTGCTCATGCACTCGATATAGTGACAGCATTACTGTTATGACCTAACGGGCTTGGCTGCTACAAGGACGGTCGGGCCCTCTTGGGGCATAGCGCCAACCCGGACCAAAGGTCACGTGACGGGCTCAAGAAGGCTCGGTGTGGCTTATTGGTCCAGGGGGCTTGAGCCCATCGAGTTTGGAAACGACTTAAGGGTGCTCAAGGAGACTCAATGAGTAGGACAACCTTGAACCAGGACGAACAGGCTGAACCACGAATAGGATATATACGTTCGTTATTTCCATAATTTAGATAGCAGCAGCTTGCAATAACAATTCGTTACCTAAGACATCCTTGGTATTACGAGACGTAACCAGTTACTGTATCTATTGCTTAGAATCTTACGATACTCCTGCCAACCTAAACCCGTACGACTTAGGTTTAATAGTTGGTTAAACCCTCAGCCGTCACAATTACCCCTTTTGCAGTTATGGGGAGAGTGGGGGGACTGGCCCCTGCGGGCGTATATTTTAGCTGAATAACGGCTAAAATAATAACAATTCCATAGCCTACATATTACGATCCTAGAAGCATTCGATTTCCGGCTGGCGACTGTATCACAGCTTTCTAATACAGGTTCTGTCAGATATAAGGGACATCAGTTGCGTTGTTGTATTCAGCTAATTGCATGCGCGCTCGCAACGCGTACAGCGTTTGTGTAGCCTAGTAACGGAGTATATATGTTCCGATCAGAAGGTGATTTTTTCCGTATTTGGTGTATTATAGTATACCTGGCTAGCTGATATACCCCTTAACGCCTTAAAGTATTAAGACGTTAATTATTATTTTTTACCACTTCCTAAAACAGCAGCTATTTATTCCACTTTTCTTCCGGCGATTAAATTTTTTTAATTAAATAACTCCTTTTTTAAAATTACCTGTAAAATGTTTTTGCGTTATTCGAAAACTTTTTGTGAGATAACGCAGCCCTCTATAGCCAAAAGGGCTAGAACAGGACCCCATATATTCTAATAAGACGTCTCCAAATATCAAGAAAAGTAACTAGTTGCTGATATAGCCCAGAAGGGTTTGAGATTGCTGACCTTTTGGTATTGTGGCTAGCGTCGCACTCTCGTTATCTCACACTTTTATAATATCTATTAATTTTAATTATTTTTTAAAATGTGGGGAAGTTTTCCGTAATAAGGCTTGTGTTATTTAATATGATAGTATATTATCTGTAAATATATAATTCATTTTAATTAGTTTTTTTTCGTTGTTTTTCGCAATTAATAATTATATATATTTATATATCGTAATTTCGTTAAAAATTATATTTGCGTTAAATAATCGTATAATTGATAAGTTATCGTATTATACATTTAGTGATTCCGTTTTTAAATCGACTTTTAATTTTATAATTAAATAAAAAATGAAAAGCTTTTTTGGATAGCTTATATAAAAATAATAATTCTGCTTTGATTATAAAAGTAATTATTATATTTTGTTTATTTGTTTTTTATTTAATTCCCTTTTTAAATCGCTTTACAACGTATATTTAAAAGTTTTTCTAGTCGATCGTATTATTCGTAAAAAAGGTATCTGTAAGAAAATAAGAGAACACGATAGGTACGGCTAACTCTCGACAATCAGTTACTAATCTACTAACGAAGAATAATTAGAAAATCCCATACCCCGATAAATATATATATAATCTAGATAAAAATCTGTTAGTATATTTATTTGTTAGAATAATTTGTAATTATTCGGCTATTATCTTATTTATATATTTATTTTTTAAAACTTTTTAAAATTGTTTTAGAAATAGTAAAATATTTAGCAGAAATAAACCGATATGTTTTCGGACTTAACTTATAATAACTCATTTTATATAAAATAACGAAAAAAATCGAAATATCGTATGTTCGAAATAGGTTTAAAATGTTGTATATAATAATAATAATAAACGTTTTATTATAAAACAGCTATAAAAAATGCAACCGATTATGATTATATATTTATTTTAAAAATACTCATGTTAAATTGTTAATTAAATATCTAATATATTGTTAACTATAATCTTTTATATTTATGTTGAAAGTGCGATAGAAACGTATTATATTAAAAATAGAAAAGGCTTTGACAAATATATAAAATATAATCGATAAAAACGTAATTACTTAATCGTTTTTTATTACAAATTAATACAATCGCTAAACCGAACGAAAATATTCGAAAGTATTAAAGTATTATGAGTATTTATTTTACAAACGTTTTTTTATTTAAATATAAAAAACTAAATTGAATTTGTTATAAAAGTTCTAATTATTAAAACCTTTAAATTATGAAATATAATATATATTTATTAAATCGAACATACCAACATTATGTTATAATTAAAATAATAAACGTGTTATAATAATAAATAAAAAGTAGCCGACATGGTTATTTTAAAGCATTTATAATTTTTTAAATAAAAAGAATATTTTAATTCCGAATATATAAATTATACTTTTCTAAATATTTTCAAAAGGTTAAACTAAGACGCCAAATTTTCAATAAAACTTTTTATAATTTGGAAAATATATTTAATTAAGATTAAAAATATAAGTTTCAGGTTAAAAATACTTTAAATTAATTTATTATTTACATTATAAATTAAGAGAAATTTTGAAGCCTAAAATATTCGCATAACTTTCTGAAAATATTTATTTAACGTAATTACAAAAATTAATTATATATGAGTTGTTTAATACTAGAGGAAAAAAAAGGCCAAATAGAAAAGAAATAAAGGTGTTTTAACGTATTTTAAAGTAAAAACTTAATAAACAGAATTTAATTAAGAAAATTTGAAGAAAGCTAAAAAAAATCAAACTTTATAAAGAGAATTTTTTGATCGCCGAAAAAAAATATTAATTGTTATAAATTCGTTCGAATTAAAGGGCCGTTAAATACTGTAAAAAGAATTACTTTTCGATTTATTAAAATTATAACCAAAAAAAGCACATTAATTTTAATTATAAAGGAAATTATAAAAACAATTTTATTTCTAATCGAAAAACCGCTATATAAAAAATAAAAGGTAATTTATTATTATAAAAAACGTTATCATTTTCGAGAATTTGAATAAATTAAAAATATACTACTAAAAAAATGTACGTTTATTACGGATCCCCGAATAAACCCGTTCTGGAGGCCCCAGGGCTACAGAAAAAAGAAAGCTCCACACTTTAAGTTACGTAACTCAAAGTAATCTAACTGATTTATTAAATCATACAGATCGTTATGATCTAGATGATTTAATAAATTCAAAAAATTAGTATCATACCGGTAAAATAAAAGAAAGTATAAGACTTTAGATTTCCTATGTAAATAACCACCTATTTAATTTTATTTTTTAGCTATTAATTTAAACTTTTAATTAAAAGGCAACTGTACCGTTCTTTAATTAAAGGAAAAGTTTTTAAATCTTTTTAACGAACAGATTACTGAATTATTTTTCGCCTTATTATTACTTGCAAATCAAAAACCTTTTTCGGATACTGCTTATACCTCCAGGTGGATATATAACAAGTTTGTTATATTTTAATAACTCCTTAATTAATAGCCGACGAATAATTCACCACTTAATTAAGGCATAAGCTTTCTTAAACTTATTATAAACGATAATACAGGACGACATTTAGAAAATAAATAGCAAATCCGATCCCCGTTATTAATTAATAAAAAGTTAATAACCAAATTAGACGATTTATTACCCCTAAAGGAAGTTTTTCAATTAATTAATAATATAATACCCCTTATTACCCGGTCCCAGGGAGGTTCTTTTTTTTTTAACCCCAGCAACAACTTTCGCCTGCAAGAAAAAAAATTAAAATATAGGAATCCAAAGCAGAAAAAAAAAAAAGAAATACCCGACCTAAGGCCAGAAGAGTAAAGCAAGAAAACTTACTACTAAAGAAAAATACCTTACCGAAAGATAAAAGAAAAAGGAAAATAAATTATTAATCGATAAAAAGCTATATATTTTAATAACGGAAGTATAAGCCTTAAAAAAGGAAAACGTTAAACTTGTTCGATAACAGCAACAAAAAGCTTTAATTCTGCCACAGTTTGATACAAATTAATCCAAAGAAAAAATAATTCCGCCTCCCAATTATTACAGAATACCAAACGTTAAAGGCTATAAGCCAACTTTTCTTAAGCCCTATAACGGATTTACAGATATAAAAGGATTTTTGGTCCAGGCCCGATTTTATTTTAAATTTTACGAAAGTTCCTTAATAAAGGATTATTAAAAAATGATAACTATCTTATAATTATTTACCGGAAAAATTCTTTTGTAATTTGAACCTATTATGAAGAATTATTTGCAAAATTACCTTAACAAATTTTCGGATATAACTAATTATATTTTTTAGCAAATATAAATATTTCGAAAAAAAAATGCGAACTTTATTTGGAAATCCAGACAAAAAATAACATACGGTTAAATAGTTTTATCTTTTTCGCCAAACAAAGTTAACATTTAAGTATATGATTAAATTTAACCGTTTAGCAACTATTTTTAATTTACTAAAAAACGTATTTTTTTTATTTTTATTATAACGGCCTAAAGCCTTAAATTAAGGACGAATTATATATGGAACCTAAGATAAAATCCTTTACAAAATATATAAATAAGGTTATTATTGCCAACCGTCGCACCTTTAATCGGTATCTCGAAAAAAAAAGGTCCGGCAGACGAGGTAATAATAAAAGCTCCAGCAGTCGAACCAAAAAAGATAAGGGCAAGCCCCAGAAGGAAACGAATGCCGTTTCGAAGGAGCCCAAAAAAAACAAGTCTAAAATAAAATATTTTAATTATGGCAAAAAGGGGCACTTTAAGAACGAATATTATTTTCCCGCAAAAAGGGATTTCTTAACCCTAGAAAAAGGCCAAAATGGCTAAATAAGAAACTGACAGTAAGGCAGAAAAGGAAAAGAAAAAAGTTAGCACGATTTCCTTCCAGCCAGAATTTATTATTGCCATAACTACCTAAATACAAAACGACATCCCAAAATGCGAAAATTATCCCATTTATTAGGATTTTAAGGTTAAAACCTGCAAATACCATCTAGGATAAACGGCTTCCAGGATAGCCATAAAGCTAGGATGCTAGTGCTATATTAATTTTTAAAAATATAAAGTTCATATAAAAAACGGTTAGTTTCGACCAGATATTAACAACCATAAATAGTTATCCCCCGAACTTTGCGAATTTCGAAAATATACGGTACACCCGAAAAAACCACAAGTAATTACTTACGATTCGTTGCATTTTACCGCCTATTACCTTGATAATTACCTGGTTTACCTTAGAATAAAAGAGGACCATAATTTCTGGCCCGGCTAAAACGAAGAAACGTTAACCGAGCCAAACGATAAGTACAGATGTATAAAGACCTTACGATAACCAAAATACCTTAGGTTTTATTACTTACATCCCGATTCGGAATAAAATTAAAAGGTTATATTGTAAGGATATTTGTGTTACTTTCCGATATTTTGCATCCTATACGAACTTTTAGATATAGGAATAACCCTTTTGGAAGTCCTTATCTTTAACCTTATAACCCGGGAAGCGTAGGACCAAAGGTCGTGCCAGAAAAAAACGGTTACTTTTGGATGCCAGTATGGCAGAAAGAAATAATATAAATACATAGATAATTATTGTACCAAGCATGCCGTTCGAAAGGCCCGAAAATAGAAACGCCTTTTCGTAACTAAATAATATTAATTAAAAAACGCCAAAGGCCTTCGAAACTAAGGTATCGAAAAGCCCAAATTTATAAAATCTTATATAAAGCTATAAAAGAAGTACGTAATTAAATTAAGATTCTTTTTCAGTATAAAGATAAAACGTTCAAAACTATAATCGATTTAGAAACCGAAAGAAATTTTATTTCCCTTTTAGCAGCCGAGAAATATAGGATTTCCTGGAAATACAAATTGAAATCCTATAAGTTACGTATAATAAATAAAAGCTTATTTACATACGAAAATAGATAAATTCTTAAAGAAATAAAAAAACTCCTAGTTTGGATTTAGAGATACCAAAAGCAACTTTTATTAAATATTGCCGATATTTCAAAATACGACATTATTTTAAAAATATTATGGCTTAAATTTAATAATTTACATATCGATTAAAAAAATTAAGTACTTTTATGGGATAATAAAATAACAAAATCGGAAAGAAAAAATTACCGCGAAATTTGTTATATGATTCGAAAAGTACAAATTTCAAACCAAATTGCCGCTATATTACCAGAATATCGAAAATTTACCAGATTATTTAAGGACAGAAAAAATTACGAATTACCCTTATATGGCCAATAGGATTATCGAATACCTATTAAAAAAGGATATTATTTTAAGTTCTATAAAATTTATCATATAAACCCGGAAAAAGCAAAGGCCTTATAAAAAAGTATATAATTAGATTTAAAAAAAATATATCCAACTTTTTGATTTTCCCGCCGGATATCCCGTTTTTATAGTACCAATAATTAAACAATATTATTATTAAAAACGGATATTCCTTAATATTTATAAATACCTTAAAAGAAAATACTAATAAAGCAAAATGGTTTATTGCTTTTAATTTCCGGGATAGTTATTATCATATTAGAATAGCTAAAGGAAAAAAATGGAAAACGGCCTTTAAAACGGTACATAAACTTTACGAATACCGAGTAATGCCTATGGGACTTACTAATACTCCTGCCAGTTTTCAACGTTTAATTATAATTATTTTCAGATAATTCTTGGACAAATTCGTATTTGTTTACCTCGACGACATCCTTATCTATTTTGAAACTCTAAAGGAGCATAAGAAACATATGGCTAAAATGCTTAGGATTTTAAACGAAGTAAATATTCGAATTAACCTAGTTAAAAACGTATGGCATACGCAAAAATTAGACTTTCTGGGATTTACCCTTATTCCCGGCCAAATTCAAATCTAACGTTCTAAGTTAAAAATAATTAAAAACTGGCCTATCTCTAATAAGGCGACCGTTACGGATATCCGATAAATTTTAGGATTTACCGGTTACGTACGTAGTTTAATTAAGGGATATAAAGATATAATTAGGTTATTAATAAAATTTACTACCAAAGAATATGTCGGAAAAGAATTCGAATTCCTAAAGAAAGCGAAGGAAATATTCCGAGAACTAAAAAAAGTAATTACTAATGGATTTATCGTAAAAATGCCAAACCTAGATAAAAAAAAACGCTTAAAAATAAATATTTTAAAATATGCCCTAAATATAGTTTTAAAGTAATAAAAAAATAATAATAAATGGTACCTAGTGGCATATTACTTAAAAGCATTCCGAGACGCAAAACTTAAATACCAGATTTACGATAAAAAGTTATTAGCAATTATTAACGCTTTTAAGGAATAAAAACCTTTTCTTAATAGAACAAAATAATTTTTCGATATTTACTTTAACCACAAAAACCTTATTTGATTTATAAAAGCTTAAAAACTAAACAAACGATATGAAAAATGGATAGTTTTTCTATTAAAATTTAACTTTAGAATATATTATATCAAAAAAAAACATCTAAATAAATATTTTTAGCCATAAAAAAGATTACGACTTTAAAATCCCTAAAAAAAGCATATAAATGCTTTAATATAATAAGAACAGCATTATATAATTATGTGAAATAATAAAAAAACTGATTTTTGAATTTTTAATACGATTCCGAAATTTTTACGATATAAAAAAACAAAAAAAGGTTTAATAGCTAAAAGGATAACCCAAAAATCAGCTACTGTACCGTGGCAAAATCTATGTTCCCAAGGACCAATAGGAACAATTCGTAAAAGAATTTTACGAAGATTTATTGAACGGATATTAAGAAATTTTTAAAATTACTAAACGGTTACAAGAAAAGTATAACTTCCCAGAATTACGCCAAATGATCAAAAAGATAATTAAGGATTATAATATTTGCAATAAGGTTAAGGTAATACGCCATAAGCCTTACGGGTTATTGCAACTTACCGACATTCTTAACAAGGTATAGAACACCATAACTTGGGATTTTATTATTAACTTACCTCCATTTAAAAACCCAGTTACTAGAATCGAATACGACGGAATGTAAGTGATTATCGACAGACTTATTAAATATGGGTATTTTTTACCTTTTAAAGAAAACGTAACGGCAAAATAATTAGCTTACGTTTTTATTAAGTATTATTTCGATAAGTACGAGATACCAGAAAAAATTATTTCCGACAAAAATACGCTTTTCACTTTAAAATTTAATATTAACTTCTTTAAATAAATTAGTACTAAACTTAAGTTCTTAATAACGTATTATCCTTAAACGGATAGCCAAATCGAAAAACTAAACCAAACCTTGGAATAATATTTTCGAAATTACATTAATTATTAACAAAATAACTGGGTAAAACTTTTATTATTAGTACAAATCGTTTATAACATATCTATTAACAAAAATATGGGTATATCCCCTTATACCGCTATATACGGATACGATGCAAAAATAAAACGACTTAAATAATCGCTTAACAAAATACCAAAGATTACCATAATTATCTTAAAAGCAGAAACGTTAACGACGGAAATCAAAACGATTTAAGCCCGTTTCCAGAATAAATTGCGATTCCTTTAATAACGGATAACCCAATACTATAACAAAAAAAGAATTAAAGGACCAATTTTAGCAAAAAGAAATAAAGTTTATTTATTACGCCAAAAACAAAACGCAATTTCGAATATTTTATAAATCAAAATAAAAAAACCTAACGATAAATTCGATTTCAAAAAACTTAAACCATTTAAGATTAAAAAAATTATTTCCAAAACCAATTACCGACTGTCGTTACTTAAAAATATAAAAATACACCTTGTTTTTCATATTTTTTTTGCTTAAACCAGCATTTAAGAATACCCCGTTAAAAACGGACTTAAAACTTGAAAAAAATTTTGATAAATACGAAGTCGAATAAATACTGGATACCAAAATGGTTAAAAATAAAATCCAATACCTAATTAAATAAAAAGGATACTTATATAAAGAAAATATGTAAAAACCATTTAACCATTTAACGAATGCGATGGACCTGGTTAAGACGTTCTACCGACAAAATCCTGACCGACCATTTCTAATGTGGCTAAGGTCGCAGGCGATAAAGCCTTTCCGTTCAAATCCAACCCTGCGCCATTCTAATCGAAAAAAATAAACGCCTCCATCATAACGTTTATCTCTAAAACAAACTGCGCTTACTCCGTTTTTACACGCCGTCGCTCCTTTTCCATCTTTTCCTATTTTTCTAATTAATCCAGCTCGTAACCTTCGAAAAATAGCTGCAACCCCTTCTTTTTTAAAATATCTTCCTGGCGACGTAAGCGTTATAACTTGTTTATTCTTTTTAATATCTTCTTTTAAAACTTTCGCTACAGTTCTATAAGTTCGTCTTCGGCGGCATAACGTTCTTTTTAGAAACAATCGCGTTCAAAATTAATGTTTTTTAACGAAAATATAGCAATTGTTAATCCGTTACAGTAACGTTAACGACGGATATAGTAATAACAGCTTAAAATATTTTCCGTCATAAAATACTTAGATTTTCTAAATAAAAAATAGCTAAAGCAAAATAATATCTTAAATCCAAACTTGAAAATATAAGCAAACCGGTTATTGCGAATTTAACGCTAATTCGTACGGAATAGGCGCGTCGGTTTTTCTGCGCGATCCGCCATAGTAAGTTAGCAATAAGAAAAACAGTTTTCAATTAAAAAGGAAAAGTGCTTACCTTTTTATTTTTAGGACAAAAATCCTAAAAGAAAAAGAATGGTATTACGGATCCCCGAATAAATCCGTTCTGGAGGCCCTAAGGTTATAAAAGAAGGAAAGCTCCATACTTTAAGTTACGTAACTCAAAATAATTTAATTAATTTATTAAATCATACAAATCGTTATAATCTAGGTAATTTAATAAATCCAAAAAATTAATATTATACCGGTAAAATAAAAGAAGGTATAAGATTTCAGATTTCTTATGTAAATAGTTACTTATTTAATTTTATTCTTTAGCTATTAATTTAAGCTCTTAATTAAGAGGCAACTGCACCGTTTTCTAATTAAGGGAAAAGTCTTTAAATCTTTTTAACGAACAGATTATTGAATCATTTTTCGCCCTATTGTTACCTGCAAATCAAGAACCCTTTTCGGATACTGCTTATACCTCCAGGTGGATGTATGACAGGTTCGTTATAACGTTTAATTTATTTTTTATAAGAAAATAAGAGAATACGGAAGATAGGACTAAATGTCGGCGATTAATCCCCGACTTCTTTGCTTAGAATAATTTCAAAATCTTATATTCGGGCGAATATATATATTACGTAGATAAATATCTGTTAATATTTTTACTTCTTAAAATCGTTTACAATTATTGGTTATTATTTTTATTATATATTTATTTCTTTAAATGTTTTTTGTTTTATTTTTAAGTAACGTAATAATTAATGGAAATAAACCGATAAGTTTTCAAACTTATTTTATAATAACCGATTTTATGTAAAACGACGAAGGAAATCGAAATACTGTATATTTGGAATGCGTTTAAAATATTGCAAAAAACGACGATAAAAAAACGTTATCCGATAAAACCCCCGTAAGAAATATAACCGATTGTAATTATATACTTATTTTAAAAAGACGAGATTTAAATTATTAATTAAATTTCTAATATATTTATAACGATAAACTTTTACATTTATATTTTACGACAAAATAAAAATATATGATATTCGAAAGAAACGGATAATTCTTATTAAATAAATCGAATATAATCGATAAAAACGTAATTACTTCATTAAATTTATTGTAAATTAATCCAACCGATATTTTAAATAAAAATATTCGAAATTATTAAAATGTTTCGAATAATTATATAACGAATAATATTCGATATAAAAATAAAAAGGTTAAATTATGTTTATTATAAAACTTAATATTATTATGAGATTTAAGTTATCGAATACGGTATATATTTATTAAATTATAAAAGAAAAAAAGAGTCGTTATAATATAGCTAGCGAACGCACTATAATAATATAAATAATCGAAAAAGATATTTTAAAGAATTTATAGTTTTTTATAAAACAGTATATTTTAATTTCGAATATATAAAGTATGTTTTTTGAAATATTTTCGAAATATTAAAATAAAGAGAGCGAATCGCCGATAAATTTTTTGATAATTTGAAAAATCTATATATGTACGAGGAAAAACGAAAATCTTAATTTAAAAATGAATATTTTAAATTAATATATTATTTTTGCTATATGCTTAGCGAATATTTAAAATTTAAATTATTTAAATAAAAATTATTTTTAATGCTCGTTTAATGTAATTATAGAAACCGATTATATATAGGTCGTTTAGCGCTAAGATTAAAAGGGTAATCCAAAGAAATAAACAAACACACTTAAATACATTTTAAAGTAAAAGTTTAATAAAGAGAACCTAATTAAAGATATCCGGATTAAGTAAAAAAAAGATAAGATCTTATTAAAAAATTCTTTTATCATCGAATAAATACCAACTGTAATAAGTTCGTTCGATTTGAAAGGTTGTTAAATGTCTTAAAAAGAGATTACGTTTTAATTTGTTCGAATTAGAGAAAAAAAGAGCTTATTAATTTCGATTATAAGATAAAACGTAAAAATGATTTTTTTTCGATCGAAAAATGATTATACGAAAATTAAGAGATATTTTACCGCTGTATAGAATTTTACCGTTCTCGATAATTTAAATAAATTGGAAAAAATATTATTAGAAAAAAACATATATTTAATTTATTTCGATCGAATAACGCCTTATTATTAATGTATGAATATTATTAAAAAGTTTAATTATTATTATATAAAAATTAAAGCAAACACGTATAATAAACCTTTTATAAGGTAATATAATTTTCGTTTTACTATCGTCGATATACTTACGCTAATAAAGAGTAATAAATTCTTTATTAAATATTATAAGGTTTTTAAAATTGAAATAAAAATAACGAATAATTATTAAAGAAAATCTCGATACTTTTGTTATATTTATTTTATAATTTGCTAGAACCGTTCGACATTTAATTTATTATGATGTCGATTAAAAATAAATAAATAAAATATATCATTAAATATTACAAAGTACGAATATATTTACGAAAATATAAAAAGAACTTAAGGACAAAAATTTAATGAGGTTAATATTTGACAGTAACTTAATATATGTTATTAATTTGGTTTAATTTGATATTAATTATAATATTTTCAAATATGACGAACATAAAATTATTTCGAAAATTATATCATTGTTTAAGAATTTAAAAAAAATTTCGAAAAGTATATTTCCAAAAAAATGTAAAAGTAAATTTTATATTTTCGAAAGCTAAATAAAACATAAATTTTATATAAGGCGAATTATTATTTATAAGGTCGATTTATATTACGGCACTAGTAAAGCGGCTTATTTAAGCCGCCGTTTCGCTATATATATACAAGCGCTACGCGCTCTCTAGATAGCTCTTTTCTTTCTTCCTCGTGCAATAACAGAATATCTTCTAGAAACCCAAGAGACGTACAGCGCCACGATAGAAAATAACGAACGTATATATTTTAATTCGGCTTATTAGCTTATTACTAATAAATTAACAATTCAGCTTATTAGCTTATTATCAGTAAGTTTATAATCTTGTTTATTAGCTTATCATTAATAAATTAATAATCCGTTATGTAATTTAACTTATTTAATTTTAACTATTTCTATTACGACCGTTTTTAGAGACTATAACTTGTTAAAACATAATGCGATTTTCTCTTTTCTAAAAATCTTATCTTTAAGATTTTTTTAATAAGTTCTTCGCCTTTTTAATTATATCTAGTCGTATTTCAAAACGTCGTTTTTGTAAAACCGAATAACGTTTTGCTTTAATTAATTTAATTAAACTAAAAATGTTCGAAATTATAGTGTATTTTTTTGTTTTTTTCAAATATTTTATTTATTAAATAACAAAAAAGTTTTTCGTTATAAGAAATATATACCTCGTAGCCTGTTATATAATGGAACAGATATTCTTATTTTCATAGTTAACTATTATATCGCGGAAATTCGTTATTTAAAAGAAAAGAAAATAAATTATCAAAAAGGCTTTATCTAATTTTTTTGCCCAAGTATTTCGTATTTGTCGTTAACGGCAATAATATTAAATATAAGGCATAAAACTTATTAACCTTATTTTTTAATCTTTGAGCGAATTCGATAATCTTAAATGCCGTAAAACGAAAATAATAATAAAAATTTAAACTTCTAAAGATATAAATATTATTAACTTAAATTCCGTTAATTCGTAAGTACTATTTTTATAAAACGTTAGCAGAAAAATAATTTTCGATTTTGTTGTTATTAATAAAAACTTTGCAATAAATATTAAACGTTTATAAGATGTTTTGCAAATTTTTAAATATTTTCGAAATCCGAATAACTTTTTAAATTCATCAAGTATTAAATAAATCCGTTTTTCTTTTATATATTAAGAATTTTCTTTATTTTGTATATAATTTTGTTTTTTATTTCTATAATATTTTATTCTATTTGAACCTTAGTAATATTCACCGTTAATTTAAATAAGAAAATATAGAAAACAGGGTATAATTTAACCTTTAATAAAGATTTTAATTCATAATTATTTTTAAGATTTTTTTTAGAAAGTTTATATAGATTTATATTTTTAGAATAAAATGGTTTATTAGCTTTGTTTATTTAAATATCTTTATAATAAAGTAAATTATTTCTCCTTTTTAAAAATAATTGTTAACTCTTTTGAATTATAATATTTATTTATTTAATTACCTATAAATTCTAATTGTAATATTATTTCTTAATATAATTACTTAAGTATTTTTTATAATTAATACAATATTTTAAATACGTTTGTAATATTAAGTTTACCGTATTATTTATTTATTTTTTAAAATTTAAATACGCCAAATTAGTATATATTATAAGTCTTTGTCAAATTTTTAAATTAATCATAATGTATTTATCGACAATAAATTTATATAACAATTTATATGTATAATTTATTCGATATTAATATTTTTAATACATTGAAAAATGAACAGAATTTGTAAATTTATTAATAATTAATAAAATATTATCGCAATATATTTCCATTGTGAAATTGTCGATATAAAAGAAATTTAATATTAAAATTTGTAATAATAACACTGTATAATGTTTTCAAAATTAATAATAATCATAATTCTTTATAAATCTTATATCGTTATATTTTAGATTTATTGTAAAGGTTATATTATCGTTGTACTTTTTAATTTTTTTAAAAAAATATTAAATTAATTTAAATTAATTTAAATGCTTTTAAATTCTTAAATATATAAAAGTAATATTTATATATATAACGTATTAAATTTATAATATATATTTTTTAATCTTTTTTGAATTTTGTATTATATTTTTTATAACATAATACGTATTATTATAATTTGATATAAGTATAAATATATTTTTTAAAAATATCGAAAATAATATAATTTATTTCTATACTTTTTTCGAAATTTATCTTATAATCTAGCGGTCTTAGCTTTCTTATAAACGGTCGGAGCTATAAGGAAAGCTAAATCCGATCCAAGTTAAGACATTATGTAATTAGCTTAAAGGTTTTAAGATGCTAAGTACCTTAAGCTTCTTAAATCAATAGAAAAACTTAAAAAGCTTAAAGAGCTTAAAGGTTTAAACTGCTTAAGCATTTTATTACGCGAATATTAGGATTAGATTAAAAAAATTATTTCGGAACCTTTAATTAATAGGGCAAAATGCATATTATATATTGTCGACAACAAGAATATCCCGATTACGAAATATAAAAATAGTATATTCATAAACTAATTATTTATATATATTATAAAGGATTCGATTTTCCAAAACGTACCGAAAATAATAAAAATAATAAATAATAATATTAATATTTTCGATTTATAATTTTAGGAAATATATAATAATTGGCCGAAGTAGAAAATTGGCCCGAAAAAAAGTAATGTTAATAAAAAAACCTTTTTGTTTTTATTAATAATGTAATTATTAAACGAACAAAAGTGAATTTAGCGTATAATAAAAAAACATTATTAAAAAGCTATTATAGATTTTTATTTTTAATTGGTATTTATTATAAACTTTTACGAAAAAAAGTTTATTACAGAAAAAATACGTTAATTTATAAGTAAACACTAGAACGACAATTAGGACAACATATAATAAAATGCAGTCGTAAATATAAAAAATAATTTATTTAATAAAAACATTATAACAAAATTAAAAGTAATTAATATTATTCGAAGGAATAATACGCCGATAATAATAATAAATATAACAACTTAATGCGCTAAATATAAAAACATAAATAAAATTCGATAAATTCGAACAGGAATTAAAAAAAGAAAGTCGCCTATAAAGGAACTATAAAACGATAAAATTTAAAGAAATTAAAAAATTTCTAAAAAAGAGTTTAAATGCGATGATAAAAGCCGTTAACAACTTTATTATTTTAGATATATAAATCGGAACGTATTAGTATATCGTAATAGTAGATTACGGAGTTTTAAGCGGGAATTATATTGTACCAGATATAGTTAATAAGTTTAGATTACTATAGAAATACAAGTTAAAATCTTATATAACGATAAATGCCGAAGGTTAGGAATTTGCTTAAAATAACGGGAAAATTATACGCGAAATTAATTACCTTAAGATTTTTATTTAAGGACAATATTAAATAATTAATTTTTATATCGTTCCATTTAGGAATTACGATATAATCTTAAGATTGTTATAAATACGCTAGTACGAAATCTTAATTAATGAAAAAACTAGTTAAGTAAGGTTTATCTTATATTTTATTAACAATTAAAAAAAAGAAAATTAGTATTATAATACTTAATTAATAATAATAACAAATATAAATATAAAAATATAACAAATATCTTAGCACCTATAAGGATACAATATAAGAAAAAAATAAGTTTTAAAAAAATATAACGTATCGTTATTATTATCAAAGCGAAATTAAAGCAATTAAATAACGATTTACAATAATAACAACCTTAAAAATCAGAAACTCTAATTAATATGCTACCCTAATATTACAAATATAAGCAATTTTTTAAAAAGGAGCTCGATACGAAATTACTAGAATATAGCAAATAAAATCATAAAATAATTTTTAAGAAAAGATCCTTAACGAAATTTTACCCCATTTACAACCTTAACGGAAACGAATTACCTACTTTTAAAGAATCCCTGAAAAATTGATTATAGAAAGGACAGATTTAATTTTCGAAATTACCAGCAGGGTACCTTATGTTCTTCGTACTAAAAAAACGAGAAATTGTAATTTATAATTCATTATTAATAATTAAACGATATTATTATTAAAAATCAAATACCGTTTTCCCTAATTACGGAAATAACGGACCAGCGTTATAAAACTAAATAATTCATAATATTCGATATTAAAAATAAATATAACTTTATCAGAATTAAAAAAAAGATAAAAATGAAAAATAACCTTGAAAACGAAATATAAATTATTTGAATATTTGATTATATTAATATAATTTACGAACATACTAACAATTTTTTAACGGATAATAAATTATGTATTACGAGAATATCTTGATATTTTCGTCGTTTATTATCTTGATAACATTTTCATTTTTTAAAAAACGAAAAAAGCATACGTAAAATACGTTTATAAAGTTCTTTAAGCTTTATAAAACGTAAAGTTATTTATCAATATAGAAAAAAATTAATTCCATATATAAGAAATAGAATATCTAAAATGTATTACTATTCCAAAACATATCAAAATAAACCTTAAGAAAATTACTGCAGTTATAGAATAATAAACGCCGAAAATAATCAAAGAAATACAGGTATTTCTTGGATTCGTTAATTATTATAGAAAATTTATTCGAAATTTTAATAAAATAGTTATACCACTAACGAACTTAACGAAAAAATTTAAATAGACGTTAGATACGAAAAAAGCATTTTAAGATATTAAGAATGTAATTATTAACGAACTAATATTAATTATATACGATTTAAACCGTTTCGTTAAGCTAAAAACCGATATTTCGGATTACGTATTAAATGCAGTAATTAAATAACGAAATAATTAAAGCAAATTATACCTTATTATATTTTTTTCGTATAAATTAAAAGGAACCGAACTTAATTTCATTACTTCAAATGAGGAATTTATTGCCATTATTATAGTAATCTGAGAATTTAAGCATTTTTTAAAAGAAAATTTATACCAGATTAAAGTTCATACGGATTATTAAAATCTTATCCGATTTATTACAATTAGAAAACTTATAAGATAATAATTAAAATACGCAAAAAAATTGACGAATTTCAATTTCGTTATTATCTATAGGAAAAGCTTAAAGAATAAAAAAGTAAACGCTTTAAACAAATAAATAGACCTCGAAAAAAAGTATTTAAAATTAATTATATAATTTTCGATATTACTATAAAAAGATATTTACGCCGGTAATGAATTACGATGATTCAGATAATATCTTTTAATATGCATTAAAAAATTTAGCAGTATAACGATAATCTTCTAAAAAATCAAAAACGGATAAAATATAAGTTCTAAAAAAATACTAAAAGGATTTAGTACAAAAAAATACGAACATCAACTATATAAATACCTAAGGATTTATAAAATCTTAAACCCGTTTTAACGCATATATTTTTTTAAAATAAAATCAATAATAAAAGTATTATATAGCAATATAATATTTGCGTTAAAATAAAGGTACGACGATATAAATTATACGAAAAATTATAATTTTTATTAATTACAAAATAAACATAATATTTAATTATATTTAACTTTATTATTAAATTTTTTATGTCGAAAAATGCAGTTATAAAAATATATTATAATAATATTTTCGTAATCGTTAACCGATTTACGAAATTTTCTTATTTTTTTACCATATTATAAAGATATAAATGCCGAACAAATAACATATAATTTCTTTAAACATATTTTTAATATCTACTGATTACTAATAAAAAATAATTTAAATAAAGAATTAATATTTATATCTAAGTTTTGACAAGGCCTAATAATATAAATCGGCTTAAATTATAAATTATTTAACTTATTTAAAAATTAAATAAAGAAATAAATAAAACGAAAAAATTAAATTTTGGAAATTTATTTACGATATTACATTAATTACGAACAAAATAATTTGGTTAAAAAATTACTCATTATATAATTAACTTATAATATTAGCTATTACGAAATTATTAAGATAATATTAATAAATGCAAATTTTGGTTTTATTTCAAATATTTCCAAAAAAAAATATATAATAACGGTTTATTTAATATTAAAGTAATTTTTACGTTAAAAGAATTACGATAATTATATCAAAAAATAAAAATACAATTAAATTTCGTATAAAACTAAATAAGCAAATATTATAATTAAAAAAGGTTTAAAAGATTAATTTTCGAAAAAGGGAAAATAATTTTTCTTATTATCAAAAATATTTAAATAAATTAACCTAATAAAAAACTTAATTTCAAATATATCGGTCCATATAAAATTATTAAGAAAATCTTAAAAATTAAATATTAATTAAAGTTTTTATCAAAAATTAAATTTTATTTTAATTTTTTTATATTTTTCTATTCGAGATAATAACGAATATAATAAAGGTATATATAATATAAAGCGGTATAAAGGTAAAAAGCGAACAAATATATAAAGTAAAAAAAATCCTTAACATACGAAAACAAAACAGATTTACTTAATACCTAATTAAATACAAAAAATACCCGGATTTCGAAAACATCTAAAAACCCGCCAAAATTCTTATTGGCGCCTAACACCTATTAAAAATTTTTACCAGCAACGACGGAGCCACTCGAAATAATGGCATTCTAATTTACAAAATTCCAAAAAAAGCTCTTAATCGATTACATTCTAATTAATAATATCTACCTTATCTAAAGCCTATACCTCGATTACAAACTTTAACTCTAATTACGTAAAGTCGCTAAAATCGTCTAAGGACTAAAAAATACGATTAATAAGTTTCGCACCCTGGAATTAATAATGCTGGCATTAACGACGTATACGAAAAAAACGCGTAACAGTTTTAAACAAAGATTTTTCGACCATTAACTTTTTTTTTAACTTTTTCGATTTTGTAATACAATAATTAATTATAAAAATAAGGACTTTTATTCCATCGCATAAGCGACCTCAACGAATATATTCTTTATAATAAAAAACTCCGTTTATTTTTTAATAATTAAACTGTCGGACAAAATAAAAAATAAAGTATTACGTTAAAACCTTTAAGCTTAATTAAATTAATTAAAGTAAGTTATTATTCGGATTTGCGGAAACGATATTTAAAAATACCGGAAAATATGTTAAATAAATACAAAAAACTTATCGAAAAAAAAGAAAAATCTTAAGAGCAAGATTTATAAAAGGAGAAAATCGTATTATAACCTAGCAAACCACGGTCTCCAAAAACGGTCTGTCAAAACCTAACCATAAATACGCGGTAAGGCAGGTTACGTAATAGATTACCAACTTACTGGTAATAAGCCAATAAGCCGGATTACCAACTTATTAATAATAAGCTAATAAATTAAATCAAAATATATATGTTTATTATTTCTATAATTTAGATAACATTAGCTTATAATATATTATCGTTACCCAAAGTACCTTTGGAATTACGAGACGTAATACGTTATTGTATTTATTGCTCAGATTCCTAAGATACTTCTGCCAATATAAACTCGTACGACTAAGGTTTAATAATTGGTTAAACCGTCTAGCCGTCACATAAATAATTTATATTATACCGCTTTACATCCTATCTTATTATAAGTAAAATATTTGGTCTGGTTTTAATCTTTCTTATAAATATCTCTTAGTTTTATAAATCCTAGTTCCGTACTGTAAAAAATATTATTACGCCGAAAAGTATTAATATTGGCCGTATATCCGAATTTATTATTATTTTTTCCTTTGGTACCTTTAATACGTTAAGCGTATTGTCAATCGTCGATCTTAATTATTATAATAATATAATCCGACAAATAATTCGGCCGATTAAATTTAAAAGATTTTAGTTATTAATATTTTTATCCTTAATTTAGCTTAAAGGCTAATTAAACGAACGTATTACCGTAATTAGATATTAATTTTTTGGTTATGATTATTAAATTTATATTTTAGTGTTTATTGTTTCGTTTAATATTTTCAAAACCTTTATTAATATTTATTTAAATTATTTATAATCGTTATATATTCGTATCATTTTAAAATTTTGCTTTCATTTAATAAAATAATATATTTTATACGAAGAGCTTAAATTAAATAACCGCGTTTCGAATAAATTATTTAATTACGAATTTAATTCGTGTAATAAGCATAATTAATTAAATAGGAAAATATCCGAAATCTGTTCGATATTAAATTAAAAATAATTATAACTTAAATAAAATTCCGTAGAAAAGTTCTAATTTAAAAAAAATTTAAAAACTTTTTTCAATTTTTTGATAAAATTTAGCTAAATAATTTGGTTCGTTTAAAAGAGCTTTTCGGTTTCGAGAACCTTTTTTTTAAATTATTTATGGACAGTTTAAAAAAAATATCGTAAAATTATTATTCTTTTTCTTAAGCTAAAAGATACGTTCGTTTATGGCATCTAGGCGTCGAAGAACTTTTTTGCGAAGGCGAAGCTGCTTTTTTTCCTTTTCGGATTCCATTTCAATATCCGAGTTATTAGGGACCTAGTAAATGGGCTGTTCGAGCAACTTATTGGTAAACATACTGTCGGCGATATTGCTCAAAATCTAACGATATTATTAAATAAAAATTTGTAACGTATAACAGCTAGGCGGTTTAGCCAATTATTAAACCTTAATCGTACGAGTTTATATTAATAAAAGTGTTATAAAATTTTAAATAATAAATATATTAATATATTTTATTTCATAATATTAAAAACGTTTTAGGTAATAAATTATTATTATAAATTAATATTATTTAAATTATGAAAATAACGGACGTCTTATATTATCTATTATTTTATTCTACCTAGATTTTGTACTTTTCGCAAGATTTTAATAATCCTGCCTTCCGCGGATCTCGTTAAATCCCAATAATCCTGTCACGTGACCCACCTCCTCATGCTCCATTTATCCTGACTGTTTTTGGATGTGCCAAGTACGTTAAGCCATGATACGATTACCCTTGCCTTGCAACCACGATATCTCAAAGTAACGCCACTACCTCTGGACATGGCCACAACACCATCGAACGAGTCGCTATGTTTTGCCGAAGCCGCTATCGCAAAGAAGAACGGTACGATAAGTGAGGACGATTATTATCATCATTTACTCAAACACTCAACCGGCGAGACCCACGAACACGACATCGAGTATTGTGAGACCCTGACATCACACACAGAAGCATATAACTGAAGAAGAACTGTATTAAAGGTTGCATGACTTCCAGAAGGTCTTCTATAGAAGGTGAAGGTGGTGAACCCTCCTTAAATATAGATAAAAATAGTGGTAGCCAAGAGATAAGAATACCGGAGTGGCCGAAGCTATTTCCACTAGCCGGTTAGCTAACTAAGCCATGGACGTTGCTAGGTTCAACAAGTATGCTACGAAGGATGACTATAGACTGCGCAGATGGGATCCTTTCGGTTATTCAGTTCAGTGCGTCTCAAAGGAGATGGAACGAATTGCAGGGAAGCAAGTTACGGGCAAACTTCTTCAGGATGACCGTATACTTATTTCAATCGCACTTTCTAGATGCAACCGCATTCGAAATTGTCTTTAAAGCTTATCGTACCGGCACGGTCGACCACGTTATAGCCCAACACGACAAATTAGACGAGAAACACGCCAAATACGCCCGCAGACTCTTAGCAATGCGCGCTCTGCTAGATAGACGGGCCGACGTACTACAGTTCTGCCTCAGCCGGGGCGGCTTCGAATACGATGACAAGTTCAAAGAGGAATCGTATCGGGTGGAAGATCCAGAGACCTTCGCAGTGCTAGAGGAATCGGAATTCCGCAAGCTTCACCCGCGGAATCAACCGCCTCGGGTGACTTTCGACGTTGCTGGTGCTCTCCCGGTGGACTGGTAACTGATGAATGGGGGGCAAGGTGAGACTATGGTAGTTTGATTGGTATTTTAAGGGGCATCAGCCGGCATATAGTTCGAGTGGCGTAGACCGGTCTCCAATCTCCAACCCGAACTCTTACCACTCTGCTGCAAGCCCTGTATATATATGGTGCTCCTGAGTCTGATAGCCTTGATGTGTCTAACAGGGAATGAATTTCACGAATGTGCAGAAAGCTTAATTGAGCTTGATAACGAGTATAGGAACCTCCATCTTCGGTTATTTTTGCCTCTGATTTGGGACCGGAAGTCTGATGCCGGCGCGACGGTTGGGTAATCAGCGAGTATAGGGCTAGCATGAGGAGTCACCAAAGTACGACTCGAGGAAGGATGTTGTCATTTTAGATATTCTCACCTGTTACAAGTGGATACGGCGATCTGCAAATCAGGCTTCTTCCTGCCCCATGCGTGCTCGAAGAAACCGACATATGTCGTCAACCCCACGTGCTTCGTTCAACCAATGACCCCCGTCTTCGTATTCGTGCCACTCTACGGAGAATCCCAGAAGGACCAGCATGTGCCTCATGCGACGGCCGTTTTCCACAGGAACCACGTCATCATCCGCAGCATGGGCAATCTAGAGAGATGTCGTCTCTATGGGCGTCGTGGAGAAATCGTCGACATTCTCGCCGGGCAGCATTCCCCGAATCCTTTGAGTGACTGGGTTAAAACTCCCCGGGGTAATCAGTTGCTCGATCAAGCTGACATAAGGCATCCAGCCGCAGAGACCTATCAATCCAGCAAGACCCCCACCACCAGCGCAGAAAGCGGAGAGTGCTGTTGCGAATCCTTGACTGATGCCCCCGAGAAAGATTCTATTTCGCGGGACGAGGGATTCTTCCGATTGGATCGCGTCAAGCACGATTCTGATACTTTGTAGGAGCCCAGGTTTTTGGAGCTCCCTCTTCTCCTCAAAATCTTCCACAAACCATATATCAAACCACTGAGACATAGCCGTGCCAAAGCGCTCGGAATGCATCAAGGGCGCCGTCGGGAATACCCAGCGAATAGTCGGGAAGAGACCCAGTAGAGTCCTGTCCCCGGTTTCGGGTCCGCTGGCTTCGCTCTCGAAGAACTCGTCCGCGAAATTTTCCGCCACGCTATCCCGTCCATGGAGGAAGATGACGGTGTGTGTGTGTTTGTGGCCTTCGGCTGGGTGGACGGTATGACACTTGACGGACATGGCTGTTTACAATTCTCTCGTTGGCTAGATGTTGCAGAAAAAGGGCGACCTTGTTAGTCATTACGCTCAGAGTCATATAGCGCCCCGGACCAACCTTATTTCGGGAATCCCACACTACATAGAGAGTGTCAGACCTAGTAAAGCCAGTCAGCACTAGCAGAAATTACTTCCTGTACCCCTGGTACCTTTTTCTCCCAGCTCCAACCTGTATTTACGTGTATAAAAGGAGGGTTCGCTACCTTCACTTTCTAGCTAGGACCTTTTAAAGGTCAAGGCAACCTGTTAATACACCTTTCTTCAGTTATATGCTTCTGTGTGTGATGTCAGGGTCTCATAGAGAGCTTCCTAGCCACTGCCCCCCAGAGCCCGAATCTAGCCAGACAATTATCACCTCCAACACTCTAAATGCAACTTTTTCAGCCGATCAGGTTAACTGTGACACGAGAGTATGTTGATGTTGTGGTGAAATTATCCTGATGCGGTTTCAGGTAGGTTTAAGGTAAGGAAAGGACGGAGGGAGTTTGGTGGAGGAAACTTATTTATACGCAAGAAAAGCTTCATCAAGGTTTGAGGACTGGGTGGGCTGTACTTATAAAGCTTAATTCAATATCCGGCCTAGATTTCTATATAAACACTAGACTAGCTCTTGCCTTATAAGGACAGGTCGTTGAATCACCTTCAAGACAAAAGCTTATCAGTGATCAGTGTTGTAAACCTTTCTTTTATTTCGGCACCCCGCTATAGCTCTTTTACGCTTATCTACAAACAGATCGTTGTCAGGAGTTTGACTTTCTCGGAAGGAGGTTTGTAGAAAATGTGTTTTTACTGCAGAAACTTCAATATTGAGACCATCATACAGTTGTATATTTCCATTTATATCCTCCCTATAATTTCTCTATGCATAGACAAGGAGGCCGTTCCGCCCACCGCTCAACAACTGCGGGATGCAAGCGTCGTCCCCGGGAGAGTAGTTGGGGATCATAATGTAAGGACAGAGAGCGCCTTGCCCCTGTGACGAAACACCAACTCGTCGGGATGTCTGATGCAGCTTCACTTATATTCATGACTAAGTCGTATCGCAAGGCGTCTTATCAATACGGCCGTTGATGTTACGACCCAACCAGCTTCGGCCTTAAGAAACGGTCAAACAAGGATCATACGGACCACCCCATGGGTTACGTAACGGTGATCAACGGGGATCGCAAGTGATTATGATTACTACCAGCCGTATGATTACAAGTAATTAAGCGCAGAAAAAAATATATATATACGTTTATTATTTCCATAGTTTAAACAGTTTCAGCTTGTAATATAATATCGTTACCTAAGGCACCCTTGGAATTACGAGACGTAATACGATTACTATATTTATTATTCAGATTTCCACGATATTTTTATTAACATAAACCCGTACGACTAAGGTTTAATAATTAGTTAAACCGCTTAGCCGTTATACGTTACAAGTTTTTATTCAGTAATACCGTTAAATTTTAAGCAATATTTAATATTATCAAAATATCGATTAGCGCTTAGGAAACCCTTACTTAATAGCTTTAAATTCGAATTCGAGAATTGAAGAAAGAAATCCGACAAATTAGAGCTACGCCACCTGCCTAAGCCTTTTTCGCCCGTATAAAACCAAGGAAACCAAAGCCTTACGATAAAAAAGATAACCTTTAAACCTTTTTAACTTAGGCATAATTTTACCTTTGTTTTTTAAACCTTAATAATTTAGCGGATCAAGTTTTAGTAATAAAAATATACCTAACGAAAAATGCGGTTAATTAGTTTAAGCTCATTATAAAGAATTTCCTGGAAATAAAAAAATCGAATAAGAAGGATTTTATTAATAAGATTTTTTTATTTTATACTAATTTCGAAAATAAAATGCGCGATAATTTCAGCAATCCGGATAAAAAACAATTTACGGCCTAGCAATTTTTGCAATTTCGACAAAAAAAACCCGTATCCAAATACGCTGTAACCTTTAAAAGCTTTACGGCTAAGGCCGGATAAGGAAATAACGAAACAAACGCCCTTATCGACATATTTTATAAAAAATTAAAAGATAATATAAAAAATAAAATTATTCGGATTAAATAATTAATTAATTTAAACCGGTATATTATAAAGGTAATTAAAATTAATAATTAATATTTTAAAAAATAATAAAAAAAAGATAATATATTTTATATTCGGAATATAACAAATTTAACCAGAGGAAAAAACGAAACGCATTCTTTACTTCTTATAAAACGACGTTAGGACCTATGGAACTCGGCGTTACCTATAAATAAAACTGGAGCCAGATTAAATGCTTTAATTATAGTAAAATGAGATATAAAGTTTATAAATGCAAAAAACCCAAAAAGCTATAATAAAATAACTGGACCCCTATATCGGAAGGATAATCTAGGAATAACTAAAAAAACGATAACAAAGCTATTAATATAATTTAAGTCAAATATATATCAGACTTACAGCAAAAGGTTCAATAAGGACCATTATAATAAAAACTCCGATAAGAAATACGAAAAGCCAGAAAACTGGCTTAATAAGTATCGCGAGCATAATAAGAAATATTATAAGAATAATTATGCGAATACCAGAATTGGACAAAAAATTTATCTCGAAACGCCTGATCGATACGGCAAAATATACGCCATATATTATTAACGACGAAAATATCCCGATTACGAAAAATAGAAATAATATATTTATAAATAAATTACTTATATATATTATAAAAAATTCGATTTTCTAAACCGTACCGGAGATAATAAGGATAATAAATAATGGTATCGATATTTTCGAATTATGACCCCAAGAAATATTTAGCAACTGGCCGAAATAAAAAGTTAGCTCAAAAAAAAGTAATACCCGCAGAAAAACCCTTTTTGTTATTATAAATAATATAACCATTAAACGGAAAAAGAATTAATTTAGCGCATAATAAAAAACACTATTAAAAAGTTATTACCGATTTCTATTTTTAATTAATATTTATTACAGATCCCTAGAAAAGGAAAATTATTAAGAAAAAAATACGTTAGTTCGTAGAAAATCGTTGAAACGATATTCAGGACGACATATTATAAAATGTAATCGTAAATATAAAAAACCAATTTACTCGTTAAGAAAAGGAATTACAAAAAAATTAAAAATAACTAATACGGTTCGAAAAAACAATACGCCGACAATAACGACAAATATAACAACTTAACGCGCTAAACGAAAAAATATAAATAAAGTTCGATAAACTCGAATAAGAATTAAAAAAAGTTACTTATAAAAAAGCCGTAAAATAACGAAACCTAAAAAATTAAAAACAATTCCCAAAAAAGGTTCTAAACGCAATAATAAAAAACGTTAACAACTTTATCACTTTAGATATACAAATTGGAACGTACTGGTATACCGTAATAATAAATTACGGAACTTTAAACAGAAATTATATTGTACCAGATGTAATTAATAAGTTCAAATGATTATAAAGATATAAGTTAGAATTTTATATAACGACGAATATCGAAAATTAGGAATTTGCTTACGATAACGAAAAAATTATACGCGAAATTAATCACCTCGAGATTCTTATTAAAGGACGATACTAAACGGTTAATTTCGATATCGTCTTATTTGGGAATTACGATATGATTTTAAAATTATCATTGATACGTTAATACGGAATTTTAATTAACGGCGAAACTGGCCAAATAAAATTCATTTCACTTTTTGTTAATAAACGAAAAAAAATAAAATCTTAGCATTCGATCGAAGATGGTAACAAATACAAACATAAAGATATAACAAAAACCTTACCACCTAAAAGGACAAAACACAAAAAAAAACGGACATCAAAAAAAATACGACATATCGTTATTATTATTAAAACGAAATTAAAGCAACTAAATAACGATCTAAAATAACAAGAATAACAACTCTAAAAATCAGAAAATTTAATTAATATGTTCTTATAATAACACAAATATAAACAGCTCTTTAAAAAAGAACTTGATACGAAATTATTAAAAAATAACGAATAAAATCATAAAATAATTTTTAAGAAAGGATTTTCGACAAAGTTTTACCCCATTTACAATTTTAACGAAGACGAACTACGTACTTTTAAAAAATACCTGGAAAATCGGCTATAAAAAATAAATTCGACCTTCGAAATCACCAACAGGGTACCTTATGTTCTTCGTATCTAAAAAAAAAAATAGAAAATTACGACTTATGGTTAACTATCGACAACTAAACGATATCATTATTAAAAATCGAATACTATTACCCTTAATTACAAAAATAAAAAACCGATTTTACGGAACCAAATAATTTATAGCATTCGATCTTAAAAATGGATATAATCTTATCAAGATCAAAAAAATATAAATAAAAAACAATCTTTAAAACGAAATACGGATTATTTAAATATTTGGTTATACCAATAAAACTTACGAACGTATTAATAACCTTCTAGCGAATAATTAACCACGTATTACGAAAACATTTCGATATTTTCGTTATTTGTTATTTCGACGACATTTTTATTTTCTCAAAAACGGAAAAAACATACGCAGGATACGTTCATAAGGTTTTTTAAATTTTACAAAACGCAAAATTACTTATTAACGTAAAAAAGAGTTAGTTCCATATATAGGAAATAAAATATCTGGAATATATTATTACCCCAGGACATATCAGGATAAACCTTAAGAAAATCATTATAATTACAGAATAACAGACGCTAATAACGGTTAAAAAGGTATAGGTATTTTTGGATTTGCTAACTATTATAGAAAGTTTATTCGAAATTTCAGCAAAATAACCAATCCCCTAATAAATTTTAGGAAAAAAAAAGAATTCAAATGGACGCCAAATACGGAAAAAGCATTTCAGGATATCAAGGATATAATTACCAATAAGCTAATATTAATTATATACGATTTAAACCGCCTTATTAAACTAAAAACCGATACTTCGGATTACGCGTTAAACGCAATAATCGGATAGCAAAATCATTAAAGTAAATTATACCCTATTATATTCTTTTTATATAAATTAAAAGAAATTAAACTTGATTACAGCATTTTGAATAAGGAATTTATGGTCATTATTATGGCATTCTGGAAATTTAGGTATTTTTTAAAGGGAAATTTATACCAGGTTAAGGTTTATACGGATTATCAAAATCTTACCCGATTTATTACGACTAAGGAACTTATAGAACGATAATTTCGTTACGCGGAAAAATTGGCAAATTTCGATTTAGTTATTATCTATAAAAAAATTAAAAAACGGCAAAACAAATCCTTTAAGCAAGCGACCAGATTTCGAAAAAAAAATTGATCAAAGTTAGTCATATAATGTTTAATACCACTATAAAAAATATTTACGATTACGATAAATTACGACAATTCGGGCAGTACTTTGCAATATATACCAGAAAATTTAATAGTATAATAATAGTCTCCTAAAAATTAAAAAACGGATAAAATATAAATTCCAGAAAAATATCCAAAAAAATTAATACGAAAAATATATAAATATTTATTATACGGATATTTAGAGATTTACAAAACTCTAAAGCGATTTTAACGTATATATTTTTTTCTTAAAATGAAATTAACGGTATAAAAAATCATACGATAATACGATATTTGCGCCAAAGTAAAGGCTTAATAATATAAGCTATATAAAAAATTATAACCATTACCGGTCGCAAAGTAACCATAATACTTCGTTATATTCAACTTTATTACCAAACTTTTTATATTAAAAAATGCAGCTATAAAAATATATTACGATAATATTTTCGTAATCGTCGATCGATTTACGAAATTTTCCTATTTCTTATTATATTATAAAAATACAGACGCCGAATAGATAACATACATTTTCTTTAAACATATTTTCAATATATACGGATTACTAATAAAAATTATATCAGATAAAAGATCGATATTTATATTTAAATTTTAATAAGGCCTTATAATATAAATCGGCCTAAATTATAAATTATTTAACGTATTTAAACCATAAACAAATAAATAAACAAAACGAATTAACCAAACCTTAAAAATTTAATTATAATATTATATTAATTATAAACAAAATAATTAGATTAAAAATTATTAATCGTATAACTAGCCAATATTATTAATTATTACGAAAACATTAAAATAATATTTATAAACGCAAATTTTGGTTTTATTCCGAAAATTTACAAAAAGAAATAAAACGATAATGCAATTAATATAAAAATAATTCTTCCGTTAAAATAGCTTTAATAATTATATCAAAAAATAAAAATAGAACTAAAATTCGTACGGAATCAAATAAATAAATATTATAACTAAAAAAAGGTACAAAAACTAATTTTCGAAAAAGGGAAAATAGTTTTTTTCGTTATAAAAAATATTTAAACAAAAAAACCTAACAAAAAACTCGATTTCAAATATATCGGTCTATACAAAATTACCAAGAAAATCTTAGAAAATAATTATTAATTAAAACTTTTAATAAAAATGAAATTTTATTTATTTTTTTACGTTTTTTTATTCGAATTAATAACGGATATAATTAAAATATATACGGCACAAAATAATATAAAAATGGAAAAAGAATAGATATATAAGGTGTAGAAAATTTTCGATATGCGGAAACAAAACGGACTTATTTAATATCTAATTAAATAGAAAAAATATCCAAATTCCGAAAATATCTGGGAACCCGCCAAAAATCTTATTAACGCCTAGCGCCTGTTAAAAAACTTTTACCAGTAATAACAGGCACGTTCTAATTAACAGCCGACTAATCGATAACCGGGATATCGGGCCAATCGGCCGCAATATGTATT
This sequence comes from Monosporascus cannonballus, assembly GCA_004154925.1. Taxonomy (NCBI): domain Eukaryota; kingdom Fungi; phylum Ascomycota; class Sordariomycetes; order Xylariales; genus Monosporascus; species Monosporascus cannonballus. Next base: position 60,805 of record QJNS01000206.1, read on the forward strand.
AACGTAAACACCGCAGCGGCAACCTTTAATTGTTTTTATTCCCGACGCTTTTATTCCTTTAGCTTATTTAATAATTAAAGCTTACGTTGTACCATAATAATATCTTTCGAACGAATTAACGCCTTTTGCTTACGTAAATAAATAAAACGAGAAAAAGTTTTATTTATTTCTTTTTAATATTAACATTAAGCCTTAAGGTAAAACCATTAAAGTTTTAATAATCGTTTTTTAATAAGTGCTTTTTTACGTTTTAAACGTTAATACTTATGACGAATATTTCGTAAGGAAAAAATAGGTACGCCGATACCATTACCGAATCGATTTCGATTAACATATTCCTTATATCTTAAAACGTTTTCCATCATTTTATATCTTATATTTTTCGAAAAATAATAAAAATAAAGTATAACTTCGTAACCAAATTCGTTAAAGGCTTTTACAAAGTTAATATAACGAACGGTGGAAGAACGAGGAACGTAACGAATTTTAGAAATATAAGACGACATGATTAAAAAGCAAAAAAAGGGATATTTACCAAACAAAAAAAAGAAAAAAAAAAGAAATCTTAAGGGCAAAATCTTGGAAGGGGGAAGATCGTATTACGACCTAACCAGCTTCGGCCTTAAGAAACGGTTAAACAAGGATCATACGGACCACCCCATGGGCTACGTAACAGTGATCACTATTAAACCAATAATCAGAAGTAATTAACGAAAATCGCAAATAATTATGATTATTACCAGCCGTATAATCATAAGTAATTAAGCCCAAAAGGAGAAAAATATATACGCTTATTATTTCCATAGTTTAAATAATTTTAGCTTGTAATACAATATCGTTACCTAAAGCACCCTTGGAATTACGAGACGTAATACGATTATTATATCTATTGCTCAGATTCTCACGATATTTCTGCCAACATAAACCCGTACGACTAAGGTTTAATAGTTGGTTAAACCGCCCAGCCGTCACAGTTGATATGGTCGTCATGCGCCGAGGGCACAAAAGTAACCTCGACTTGAATGACGGCGTATGATGAATGGTTTCTGGTGGGATTCTGCTAATGGCGTATCATGTGTTTACCGTCGGGTGAATCTCCTGAGGACCATACAGGACGGAGCCGACTTTAAATTCCCTTCATGCCGAGGAAGGATAAGCGGTTAGCGTACACGTCCCTTTGCGACGATCCATGAAACCAGTAAAAGGGATGGTAATAAAATTGAAATACTATCTGAGACTCCATTGTGGCGATGTAACTTACAACCATCGTAGATAGCGTTATTCCTAACCTTGAGATTACAGATCGAAATGTATCCCAACAGCATTCGAGATATCTCCCTCTTAAGCGTAATTCGGCTCCCCACATGGGACGTGTGAAGTCACGCAGCTGGGATCAATTGAAGAACAAGGATGACAGGGCGATGCGCTTTGCCGGCGGAGCTGCATCTCCTAAAAAGGGTCGGACGGGTGGCTGCATTAGTGGGCTTCTGCAGCGGTTAGGAGACGCAATACATGGCATCGTGCAGGTCGCATCCCGTACAGCAGAGCAATATGATTCATCGGTAACGGCTACGAGGCCATTGTAAGAATTTGGAGAATGCGGCGACCTGACCGCAACTTTAGCAAGTCTTGCATATCGACGGAGGTGCAGTTCACGGGGTCATGTCCTACGTCACCCCTATCTCTGGAGGCTGACCGCCGTTGCAACTTCTTTCGCGTGCAGGTGGGCGCCGGGAGGTGCATAACATGCTTTGCTACATTCGCACGAGGAATATCATAGATTCTTTTCCATGTTAGCATTAGACGATTACTGACGTAAAATACTTCCAATCAGCTTCGAACCAATGGCAAGAGACGATTGCCGCCCCTTCGTAAAATCAACAATCGATCAGCCAATGGCAGTAGACCAGGCAGAGGACGTCACGTGTCAGAAGACAAGGCCGGCGGCTTCACCGAACACGAGGGTGCCCTTCATGCGCTCGATCTCGGGTGGTACGATGTCGCTGTTAGACAATGAGCCTCAAAGTCGGGGTTTGACAAGCCGGGTTTACCCTGCCGAGCGAGCTTAGGGAAACAGGCCCAGACCCGGACCCCGGATCCTACCGCACACACTCCGTTTGCTGCAGGGTAATTGTGGTACGTTGCTCGCCATTGTTTTGACGCCACCGGCGGTTCTTCGGCTCGGATTTTTATTTCTTTTGTTCCCGTGCACTCCCTCGCGGGAGGCTTTGTGCAATGCTTCGTCGGTCGAAAGTGGTGCTGGCTTGCCGCGCGCTAGGAGTCTCGATCCGCTCGCGTTCTACATATGCAGCAGAGCTAGCCCCCTAGCTCGATCTGGCTGGGCGCCAAACTCAGCAAATCACGGCTCCTGATGGGGCCATCTTCCCCCCAAGGCGGCCATCACCATGCTTGACTGCCACGAGAAAGAAGGTTCTTGCTCTTCTATGCACGGCTTAATTCGGCCCACCCCCACGCGATGATTACCAGGACTCCCGGGTACAGACATAATACCGTGTACTGCCTCCTCGGGTCATATGAGAAACCCTAAGGTGGAAGAAGAAGGATGGTTTCATCCCCCGCAATCGTCAATGAGTGATCTTTCCCCCGGTTCGGTCTAGATGCTACCCCGTACCTGCGTGCTGCAGGGGAGGACAGCAACGGAAAAAGAGAAAGCAGAAGTGCGCGCCGGATGATGATAAGGACTTTAAAATTACGCTTCAAAGCAATGCAACGCTAATTAGAGGGTCGACAGGGATGGCTAACTTTTTAGGAGCCAATAAGATTCTTCATTCCGGACAAAGGCGCTCAGGGGTAACTCCAGCACCAGAGCAAGGTACGGGGATTACGCGTGCGTGCCTAGAAAGCCCTGGCTCGTGCTCCCAAAGGCCTAAATCGCGTTTGGAAAAGAATTCCGCGAGCGATTGCTCTCCCGCAGCACGTGTAAGAATTCCAGTTCAAAGGCAGGAGGTAATTGGGCCATTGCCATCTACGCATTCCCCATTCCCTAATCCAGCTGGTTCGTTAGCAACTGCAAGGTACTGCACGGCGATCTGAAGCTTAGTGACATACAGCAGCGCTAATCAGCCGGGCGCTAGTCAGCTTATGGTCATTGGTGACTTGGGGGACAGTCCGGGTCTCTTTCTCTTTTTCTCATCTCCCTCAGCTCACCAGGCTCCTTGTTGCCAGAACTGTAAGACTGCGTACTAACTAATTATGCGAACTATTGCCCCGGGTGCGATTTGTGACATCTCCCTTGTTTAAAACATACAGATTCCCGATTCCTCTCTAGCTTCCCCCTTGGCTCTCGTGTTACCAAGTAAATGGTAATAATCATCGCCTCGCTCTAATTGATACCCTCCCTCCACATTCCACTCATTTCCTATTTCGTCCAGTTATGCGTGGGAGGGAGAGATAGACAAGAAGCCATATAGCATTAGGGGGATTGATTAATGCTCATGACCAGAACCATGTCCAAGCCGTTGCCGTTGCGTGAGAGCTTGAACTCGCACCCCCCATCCTCCTCTTCCCCTCTGGCAGACTCCCCTGAGATTCTTCATGCTTCATCCGTCGCCGTTGCTTCCCACCCCGGAGAATCCTTTCCATCTTTTCAGGACCAGTCGCAGGATCAAGACTCAGTGCCCGAGCTACCACCCATTTCGAGAAACTTCCGAAAGCTAACTCTCGAGAGTCCCGTGGCTCAATCGCCGCCCCAGAATCAGATCCGGCGAAAACCGCTGTCGTCGACTGCTTCTCCTATCGCAACTAGATACTCGTCGGGGGAGTATCTGACCATCATAAAGGGTCTCCCTATGCCTGAGCATAGATTCTCGCGTTCGAACTCGGTTGATAGTCCTACTGTCTATGACTTTCCTCGCCCTCCGGTAGCGCCGCGCGTTGCTGATCCTAATCCTGCAACAAAGCCACAAACACTCACTACCAACAAAGAGTGAGTCAATGTCTCGATTGACCCCACGTTCCAACGCGGCCATGACTCCAAAATGGCTAGAGGAAAATGTCTGCTAAACTAACGGGTCCCCCGGTAGGAGCTTTTTGGATATCGGCAACTCGCCGGTTTCTGATCATTTTGACCGGTCTGCCTCTCCTGCGCAAGAGGTTGATCATCTATACCATCCCGAAGTTGGCAACCCTGCAGGTCCTCAAACTGGCCGCCCGGCTCGTCTGTCGCAACACAGTGATCAGTCCGCTTACGACGATCTATTGGCTGAACGGGACGAGGACGTAGATGAAGCAGACAACGAAGACGAGGACCCGCTGAGCGATAACATCTTCGACGGATATAATTCGGACACGTCTTATGCTTCTAATCCCAATCCTAATACTGATAAGAGTAATATGCATGTTGCCCGGAAGGCCACACCACCACATCTTAATCTGGAACAGGTTACGCCACAGGAGCCGAACGCCCACGATATCAAGACACCTAATACAGACAAGCCGCTACCTAAATCGCCAGGCTCTTCTAAGCTAGGCACATTTTTCGGTTGGGGCTCTCCGTCGACCGCGACCTCGGATAAGGTCCTTTCACCGGCCCCGTCGCCTTTCAATTTTAGTAAAGCCGCCAGCGTTTCCGATGCTTCTCCGGTCTCCACCACCGCACCACAGCCACTCCTCGGAGCTCCTAAGACGCCGCACGGCCCTCCCGGCTCCCCTTACGCCGAGCCTTATTTCGCGACCCCACAAGGGGGCGCACCGTCGCCGTACCTCCAAATCCAGGAAATGGAAGATGAGCTGAAGGCCATCTCGGCCGAACTCGCATCGTCGATTCGGCGCGAGATAGACTTAGAAGACCTAGTCGATCGATTGCAGGCAGAGAGGGAAAATCCGACTTCCACCTCCAACAGGAGGACTAGTGATTACTTCTCGGATTCGGGATATAGCTCTGCTAAGTTCAGCGACTACGACCAGCCCAGAGAAGAGATAGAGAGGATTCAGAGGAAGGCCGAACAGGAGAAGGCCCAGGTCAGGCTGGAGCTGACTAACAAGCTCCAGGAAGAGAGGTCGAGGCGGCAGCAGCTCGATATCCAAATCAAGGAGCTCTCCGAGAAGGCTTCCCAGATAGACCTCGCCAACGTCAATAACGTGGATAACGACCGGGTGAGGGAGCTGGAAGGCACATGCGAAACCCTGCGTCGAAAGCTGGCTGAAGAACGTCAAGTCAAGGATAACTTCGAGGACTTACTATCGGCTCTGAGGGGAGAACTTGAGAATGCTTCCAACGAGCGCGACAACTTGCGCGACGAGATCGTCCCCCAGCTCCGATCCCGTGTGGAGGGACTGGAAGGGCAAGCCGCAGAGCTCGAGAGGATGAGTTATGAGTCGAGCAAGACGCAACAGGAACTGCAAAACCTGAAAACCGAGAATTTCAACCTTAAGGAGAGCCTATCGAGGTCGATGGATAGTATCTCAGAGGATGCTATCCCGCGATCATCACGGCCCAATTCCATTATAGGCCCTCCCGGTCTAGCCCGATCCAATTCCGTCGCTTCGTTCAGACGACCACCGTCTCTGCTGTCAAGGTCAGTGACGGTCAAATCATCCGAGTCGCGCGACCTCTCGGAGCGCCTCAAGGATGTTGAAGATCAAAGAGACGCGCTTCACAGGGCGTTGAAGAATCTCCTCGAGAGACAAGAGTATCAGAGCCGCGAGAACGACAAGAAGATCAAAGCCTTGGAGATGGAGCGCGACCGCCTGCTAGCTTCTTCGCCAGGGAAGGCGGGATTTCAGAAGGAGGTCTCTAACCTCCGCGCGGAGATCAACGTGCTGCGACGGCGGGCTGAGGAGGCGCTCGAGCAGAAGTGGCAGGTTGAGAAGGGCCTTGCGGGCATTAAGATGGACCTTGACCGAGCGGAACAGGAAATCGCGTCGCTAAGGAGCCTTCTCAACGAGAAAGACATCCTCATTCCACCCTCCTTTGTCCGCTCCAGCATGGGAGGCGACCAGCCCGATGCGCCGGTCACCTCTGAGCGCCTGACGGCTGCTTACCAAGATCTGCACAAAGCATACGGTGAAGCGCTACAACGCATCAAAAACCTCGAGGGTGGTGCTCTAGTCCTCGACGAGAAGACACAGCTCGCAATGGAGAAGTTGGAATACACCCTTTCGTCCACTACTATGGAGCGCGATTTTGCCCGGCAGGAAGCGTCTGCCTATAAAGAGCAGTTAGATGCTCTTAAGGCTGGGGAGCAACAGTATTTGGAGTCGGAGAAGGCATTATCGGACGAGCTACAGGAATCTGCCCGCCGCGTAGAAGAGCTGGCTCTTCAAGTCCGTCGACAGCTCAGCGTTAACCAGGAGCTGCGTCAACGAATCGCTGACACGGTCGCCCGCGGCGATGCTCAACAGAAAACCAACTCCGAGCGCATCACGGCCATGCAGGCTCGCTTGCGATTCCTCGAGGAGAAACTCGACGCCTCCCAGAATGCCTCAGAGGACCGAATCACCCGTCACGAAGAAGAGATGCAGGCGCTTAAGGACAGCCATAACAACCAGCTTACGCGAATGCACGACAGCCTGCGCTCCCCTCGCGTCTTCCCGCCGAAGTCGCCGCTATCTCCTCTCTTCACCGGTGCTGGCGCCCGACCGCCACGGATTAGCTCGACGCGCTCCGGTCCCGCGATGAACATCTCGGAGGAGATCCAGATCGACAACCTCAGAGCGCGCATCGCCGAGCTCGAGAATGCCCTCACCGATGCCGATTCGGAGATGGAGCAGGTCGTCAGCCGCATGAACGCCGCGCAGATCGAAGTCCTGGAACTGCAGGAGGAGCGCGAAGCGACCGTGAACCGGACCCGGAAGCTCGAGAGGGAACTCGAGGCGGAGAAGCTCAGGGCTTTCCAGGACAGGTTCAAGACCTTGCAATCGTACTAAATTGACCAAGGTTCCGCAGGCTAATGTTTTTACAATACTGCACTGCGCGCGGACTTGTCTTTCTTTCCCCTTGGGTTTTGGGAGCGTTATCGGTGTCGGTTGGGTCATCCAGAGAAATAATATGGCTAGCGCAGCATTGGTCTCCGGGTGGGGAGCATCGGCGTTTTGTGTGAGGTCTATGCAACATGCCTCCCATTTTCTATCTTGGGCCCGTACCCTCGATACTATTAGGCTTTGCTTGGGGAAAGCAGCGGGCTATTACTATTCCATACGAATATTTGTCACCCCGCTTGGCAATCACCTCTGCACGAACAAGGCCTACACCCACTGTATATCTAATGCTTCGTTTATAACTCTTCTTCTCGTGTACTTATATGGCTGGATTAGCAGCTGGAGGAGCCGGGAGAGAGTTCTAGCTAGAGGGTGGGATGGATGAATGCACATAGGATATCGACGGGAAGGGACAGATCCCTCTCCGCCTGGCCGGTCAGTAGATAAAAGGTTGCCGAATAAGACTTGTACAGTACTGCGGATCCGTCTAGGCGTATACGCTTCTTGCTAAGCGATCAGACTTTATGGTCCGTTGGATATTGTGCGTGGACTTGAGAGCAGGCGTCTTCGGTGGTGAGTCGTACGTTGTCATCCCCGACCCCAGGGATGTTTTTTAGATTGGCGTACCCCCAACCCCCTTTCCTTCTCGGTAGACTCCAGGGCTATTTCGGGTGTTTAATGGAACCCCCGCCCGGCACTTTTGCCCTCCCCTTTTCCTGTCGCGCCCAAGGTCTGGTTCGTCCATCCATTTGATGTAATTGTTATGGGGATCCACAATCTAGTTGGATGGGTCTTTCCGAAACACGTTGGGGCAACTACCCATAACCAATGGGAGAAGAACCTGTTTAGACTAAAGCAGAGTAGTGTTACGTCGCAGGGGCAAGTTTAACATCATAGTCAGGAATATTCTATTAACTTAGCCTCCGAACTTTATATAAATCAAAATGTCAGTAAGTAATAGCGTCAGACCTGGCATTAAGGGGTGGCCTGGAATGGATGTTAATATTTGGCCTGGTACGTAATACACCGTAAAATACCGTAATTCGGGGATCTGATAGATGCGGATCACGGTAGAACACACGCGACGTTGGGCCACTACACTACGTCGTGATTAGGAACGATATGAAGGGCTTGACGGCCCCTGAATGGATAGAAGAACAATACATCAATAAGCTAGCGACGCCCACACAATGTCCCCGAAATCGCCATTAAACATGACCATATTGTAGATCACCGAGTCTACGGTGTCATTCCGGGAGCAAAAGGAGGACCCTCGACCCTCGCGCGAAGATGATGGATCTGCCAGGGAATCTTCGGAGCACTCCAGAGAAGCTAGCCAGGCGAGGAGTTGTGAATGCGAGTGTCATGGACACGGCCACCGGCCCTGCAATCTAGAGACGGCACCGTCTCGAATGTGAGCCGGCGCCAGAGACCTGCAACTAAGGCAGACGTTATCGCGCAGGGACATGGGGCCCCTCCAGGATACGTTCCCAGACCGGCCGTCCCGCCCTTCACCATTCCCTGCAAAGAAGCGAACCACGCAGGACGTCCCGGTCGACTCCGACGGCCCGGGTGACCCTTACCGCCTCATGAACTCGCCTACACACAAAAAGGTCAGCAGCACGCTCCTTTACGGCCTGTCACCAGGACTGCCACCTGGGCCCCCTCGGCCTATGCTTCCGGCACGCAGCAAGATAGTAGGAGAGTTCAACGTCGGTCGCCAGGTCGCCACGCCGGGCACGGCACTGTTCCTCCTCGGTTTCGGTGTGGGACCCCTTGCTGTGGGCGCCACTTTCCAAAGTTTACGGGCGGCGCGTCGCTGTCTTGACGCTCATGTTCATCGCTATTTGATCCTCGTCCACGACCGCCCCCGCAAGGGCTAGATACCATCATGACCACGCGCTTCTTCGGCGCCCTCCCCCGCTTCGACACCAGTCACTAATACCTACCGGTGGCGTCCTAAGAGATTTCCTCTCCCCATGCACCGGGGGATCGCCATGGCTGGGTATGCGTTGGCCATCGTGGGCGGATCAACCGTAGAGCCCATCGTCTCGGCCGCCGTTGTGGTCCAACCGCACCTCGGCTAGCACTGGACCGAGTACATCACTGTGACCCTGCAGCCCTTCGTGCTGCTCACAACCGTCCTATTCATTGACGAGACGTACCCGCCGAAGCTGCTCGTCGCCAAGACCAGCCGGCTGCGCCACTGGTCAGGGAGCTGGGTGCTGCGCTCCAGGTTCGAGGAGTTGGACGTCAGTGTCGCGGAGCTCACGCGCAAGTTCCTGATCCGGCCCGTGCGCCTGCTGTGCACGCCCATCTGCTTCCTCGTGGCGCTGTACGCGTCCTTTTACTACAGCCATCCTTTACATGCAGCTCGGCGCCATGCCCATCTTCTTGCACGGGCTCCGCGGGTGGGCCTTCCTGACGAGCGAGTTCCCCTTCCTGGCCCTCTGCCTCGGCTCCATCACGGGCACCGCCGTCATCGTCGCCAACCAGCTCTACTACAACAGGGCGTACCTCGCGGCCCGCGACCGCCCCGTCCCCGAGAAGCGCCTGCCGCCAATGAATCTGGGGTTCGTCCGGTTTACGGCGGGGGAGTTTGTCACGGGCTGGACAGCTGACCCGTGCGTCGCCCACTGGATCGCGGCCGTGCTCAGTCTGTACCTCTCCGGCTGCGGCGACAGCACCATCTTCCAGGCCGCGCTCAACTACCTCGTCGACAACTTCTAGATGTACGCAGCGAGCGCCGTCGCCGCCAACACATTCCTGTGGAGCTGCTTCGCCGCCGAGTTCCCGCTCGCCGTGACGCCGCTGTACCATGAGGTATTATTGCGTGAAAGAGAGGCGTTAATTGGGTTATGGGGAGCCGGACTTTGGCTGAGGCGTCTCGGTCAATTGGGTTCTATTTAGGGTTTGGTACATGTAATGTTAAACACCAGGGATGAAGCTCAATGTCCTTAAAAATAGCTAAGAACGTAGCGTTTATAATGATATTGTGCGTGTTTCACGATTGGGTTGACGATGGTCCTCACAATCGTATACAGATGGATCAGGGTTTTCGGACACGCTTTGTTCGATGGGCTGTGCGTCTGTAGAGTAAGGAGTTGGTTAGCTACACCTAGCCTGGCACGCCCATACGCCCCACGGAGACTACGGGATAGCCGCTACGCGGCGGTCCCCTGCGTTAAATACTACAACTACAACTACAACAAGAACAGACGGGTCAGGGTTAGGGCCGCCGCCGCCCTCTATAGGTAGGTAGAAGCTCATGTAATGATAATGAGTGCCTAGGAGTAGAATTAGTGTATTGCAGTTATGTCATGGCCCAACGCGTCACGGCCCCCAGAAACGGTCTGACATAACCTAACCATAAGTGCGTGGTGGGGCAGGTTACGTAATGGATCACCAACTTGTTGGTGGTAAGTGTAAGATAATGGATAGCTGTGAGCTGGGTGAGGTGATCTCCGACCAGTCGTAAAACGGATTCCAAGAAATAAGTGTATTAGGTTACGTCCATCTGGCGTTTCCCATTAGCTGCCAGATAATGGATTTATACTAGTAAGTGGGTTAATGGCTGATCGGTGGCTAGTCGGTTACCAGCCTTATTTTTATAAGGGCTATATTTTTATAATTATTTCCCCTTTTTAAGTTATTAATTTTTAATAATATTATTATTAATTTAATATAATATTATTATTAATTTAATATAATATATTTTGCAAATTTGGTTATATATATTTATTAATAATTTATTATTATATTATAAGTAATTACCGTAATAATTAATACGTATTATATTATATAATTAATTATATTTTGCCTAATTTTTTATTATAATTTATTTTTAATCTTATTTTATTTATCTTTTTTTCTTTTTTTTCGCGCCTATATTTTTATTCCTTTTACATACGTATTTTATTCGGTTTTCCGTTTTCCTTTATTTTTATTTCGCTTTTTCCGATTATTTTACATATTATTTCTATTTGTTATATTTTTATAAGGAATTTTTTTAAAAAAATATTATTTTAATATTAAAAAGGATTAAGATTTTTTTAACGTTATCCCTTTAACGCCGATAATAAAATAAATATTAATCGTATTACAAAGGATAATAAGCCGTATTATATTTATGTAACATATTATTATTTCGATTACCGTACGGTTTATATTTAAATTCCGGACGCCTTAAATTATGTCGTAATTAATTATTATCATAAAACTTTTCGCATAATAAGTAATTATTTTTAATATTATTAATATTATTATTTAATTTCCGTTTAAATTTTAATTATTTTTAAAAATACCGTTTAAATAATTTTTTAATTCGGTACCGATAATTAGGAATTAATCGACAAACTTAAAAAAGTTCGTATTATAAATATTTAATACGAATATTCCGACGTAATTGCGATTGGTCGTCGATTCGACGTTTTTTATAAGGCCGAATTCGCTTTTAATACGGTTATTATTAAGAAATATCGTTTCCTTAATATAATTAAGGTTAATTTCCGATTATCCGTTATAATTACGAAAATTTAATTTTTTTTATAAATATTACGGTTTTTTTATTATTCCGCCATTAATTTTTAATTAAGTATAATTTTAAAATATTTCCATAAATAAAGCAATTTTTAAAGGCCGTTATACCGTTACGCTTTTCGTTTATAAATATTTTCCGCCTATTTTATAACGTTTTAACGAAATTTTAATACTTATTAATAATTATAATTAAAAAATAACTTTACCTAATAAAATTATTATTAAATCTAAACATATTAAGCGTTTTAAAAAGGGCGTCTTATTTCCGATTAATAATAAATTATATTCCGGTTATTTAGGCCTTATTTTTTATAAAAAATAAAATATTTTTCAATTTTTTCCGGGTTTTATATATAATAAATTTAATAAATATATTTATTTTTTACTATTATATATTTTTTAATTATTTTCAGATATTCCTATATAAATTTTCTTAATATATTTACTAAAAAATAATTAATATAAAATTTAATAATTAAACGTAAAATTTTATTTTCGATATAAAAATTTAATTTTTTTTATATTATTTATAAGTTTTTAACCGGTATATGATAAAATAATTATTTACTAAAAATTTAAAAGTAATTATATAATTAAATAATATTTTAATATTAATATTTTAATTTTATTTAAAATTATTTTTTATAATTTTTGTAATTATTAAATAACTAATTTCCGATTAAATTATTATTATTTTGCGGTTTTTAAGTCGTTTTATTTTTTGTATATATATTTTTTTATAATATTATAATATTTTAAACGCATATTTAAAATACTTTCAGGATTTTTACGTATTATCTTCGGCGGGCCAATTTTCCCATTTAATCAAATATTCGCGTTACCCCCGGTTATTTCGGTAACGAATAACATTTTTTATTACTTATTTTTCTTATTCCTTTATTAAGTTTAACAACGTTATTTGGACGTTACCCGGTTCCCGGTTATATTACGGTTTTAATAAAGATATTGGAAATATATTATATATTCGTTAATATTTAATAAAAAAGATTATATTATATATTTAAAAACTTATTTATTCCTTAATCGTAATTCGGATATAAATAAATATAAATTTTTTACTTATAATCTTAAAATATTTAATTAATAAATTTACTTATTACTTTAATTAAAATTTCATAAGCATATAATATTAATTATAATATTTCTTTGGGTTACCGTTACTTTTTCCCAATATTTATATATTATTCGATAAATAACCGTTATTTTTTAAGGCGTTCCTTAACTTTTTATATTTATTTCTTAAACTTTTATAAAAAATATTTTACTATATTTAAATAATACCTATATAAGGTTTTAAACGAAAAACGGCCGGTAAATGCGTTTTACGTATTATTATATACGAATTCCGCATTTTATAATAACTTTATTTAATTATTTTAATACTTATTAACGTAATTACGAAAATAATAATTTAAAATCTAATAAATATATTTTATTTACTTATCGGTTTATAAATACTAAATAATTAATATTTACCGTTTTATTTTTTATTTTTTATAAAATTCCGCTTAAAATTAATTTATTAATAATTTATTTTTATTGTTAATAATTCCGATTAACGTATTAAATTTATATTTAATTTTATTATAAAATAATCGAGCCAGCTTAATTATAATTAAAATTTTAATTATAAAAATAAATAATTTTAATTTCGTAAAGCGGTTAACGATTATTAGAATTACGTTATACTTTAACCTATTTAAATTTAAATTTTTAAGAAATCTCGTAATAAAATTTAACGAAATTTCTTAAAAAAATTACTTAAATAATAACAAAGGCTGTAATTATCTATATGGTTTATAACATAACTTTATTATACCTTAATAATTCGGATATTATTTAATATATTTTCGGATATCGTTCGCCATATTTTCCTAATAAAACTTTTTAATTATTAATTTTAATATACGGATATATTTTATATTTCCTACCCTTAAATTATTATGATATTAATTAATTAATTATTTCTATAAAACGTTTTATAATAAAATTACGAATTTATCTCGATAATATAAAACTTTATTTAAATTTAAAAAATATCTTTTTTTTATTCCGACTTAACGTCCAATTATCCGTATTAATTTTATAATATTTAAATCCGTAATTTGTAATTTTCGAATCTAATTATAAAATTATCGAAAAGTTTTCGGTTAAAATATTATTTTGTTTTTAATTAGCTTTTTTGGTAAAAAACGTAAAATGTATTAGTTATAAATAATAATCTTAATATTAATTTTATTTTTTTCAAATTTTTTTAAAATTCGATCGTAATATAATTATAATTTACGGTTATTATTATTTAATTATTAATTATATTATTATTATAATTTGTACTTATATTATTATTTGTAAACGATAAATTCGGGAAATATATAATTTCTTAATTTTTTTCTTTTCGAAAACTTTTTGCAATTGTATAACAAAAGTTTTTCGCTTTTTTTATACAAATAATAATTATTAAAATTTCCGCTACCTGAAATTTATTTAAAAATTTTATAATAAATAAATTTTATATTATTTTTATAAGATCTTTTGCCTTTTTATAATATTTTAAGTTATGCTATATATTTATAACCGTTTTCCGTATATTTTTCAGCATATTATATATAAATCAAAATTTTTTAAATAGTATAAAAATTATGTTTTTATATGCAATTTCCTTTAATATATAATCCGGATATTTAAATAATTTATCTACCGGGTTAACGGCGTCCGATTAATATTAGATTTCAAAATTAAATTACATAAAATAATAAATTTATTAAGCTATTTTCCCTTTAAAATTATGCGCCGGCGCCTTTATTATATCCTTTAACGTCATATAATCGATAAGTATTAAAAAAATTTATACTTTTAAGGTATTACCGTTAATATTTTAAGTTTTTATAATTACTAATAATTTTTATTATCTTATAATATACCATTTTTAATTAAATTTAATTTTCGTAATTAATATGTAATTAAACGTTAATATTTTTCGTATTTTTATAAATATATTTTTAATATAATTTTTATTAAAATATCTATTTTAATCCTAATATTTTTGGCAATATTTTAATATCGGAAAATAATTACCGATTAAAAAATATTTTTTAAGTTTCGGAACGCCCTTTTAACCTTTTCGGGTTATCGGAATTCTGTTATTTTTTTATCCTATGCCTTTTTTAAAAGCTTAATAATAAATTCGATAATATGCAAATAATAAGCAATAAATTTCCGTTAAAAATTCGCAAATCTTAAAAATATTTAAATATTATAAATTAATTTTAATTTTAATTATATTTCGATAATAATAATCCGTTAACGGTTTATTTCCAAACCGTTAATATTAATTATAAATCTTAAAAACTTTATTTTTTAAAAAATTTATATTTAAATATTTTAATAAATACTTAATATTATATTAATTATTCGTAAATTAATTGGAAATATTTTGTATATTTTTTGGCTTTTTAAATAAATAATTATATTATTTAAATATATTACGTATATATAATTAATTAATTTAGTTAATATCTTATGTATATAAATTTAAAACGTAATTAATATATTAATAAAATTAAATAATATAGCCGTATATTTAAATTATTTATACTGCATTTAAAAAAACAATTTTTTATTAATCGCTTTTTTTAATTTTAATATAATAATAAATATCTTTAAAATCAATTTTCGAAAATACTTTATTTAACTTTAAACGATTTATTATTTTTAAGATTAAAAATAAAAGGTATCGGTTTTTTATTATTATCCGATTTAACTCTTTATAATTGACGCATAATTGGAAATTATCGTCCTTTTTGGGCATAAATAATACTAATACCTTTACGTTCGTTTTCGAATAACGTATTCGGCTTATTTTTAAATTTTTTCGGATATATTTTTCGAATATTTTCCTTTAAGTTTTCGAAATAAAATAAATTAGGCCGAATAAATGCGTTTTTCCTAGGATCAGGTTTATTATATATTTTGCCCTTAGCAGCTAAGGTAATTTTTTCGCTGTTTTTTCGGAATATATTTGCCGAAAATTCTTTAAATATATAAGGAAATCGGTTAACCTTTATTCCTATTATTTTCCGAATTCCAGGATATTTAGTTTTTCGGTTAAGTTTATTGGGTTAATGATATAAATATACTTATCGAAAAATGTTAAATTTACAATTTTCTTTTTATTAACCTTTTATAATAATCCGTATAATTATTAATATATAACTATATTTAATAAGATTTTTAATTTATTTATTCCGGGTTTAAATAATAAAAAATTAGGTACTTTTCGATTGTAACGTATTATAAAGTAAATTTGCTTAAATTTTCGTTCGTTCTCGTTATTATTTATTATATTAACAAAAATTTCGTAAACCCCATAATATTTGATATACGTATCGTTAATATTAATAAGGCCCGGAATATTTACGAAAATTAATTAAAAGTTAAATTTCCTTATTAAGTTTTTACTTATAATATTTATTTATATTCCGGTATTCATATTTATTTATATTACTGTATTTCTTATATTTTTTAATAAATATTTTCCCTTTAAAAAGCGGCTTTATTTTAACCATTTTATAATTATTAGCCGAAATAAATTAAACGTATATTTTTATTTTGGCTTTTTCTTTAGGTTTATATTTAAAAATTAAATTAATTTATTATTATATATTATAATATTTTATACGGCTTTCGAAAATTTATTTCCGTATAACTGGGATAATAAGGTTTTCGTATTTTTTTTAGATTTATAATTTACGGTTTTAAAATTTAATTTTTTATAATTATAATATTTAAATAAGCTCTTATAAAAATTAAGCATATTAAATTATACGGATTTATTTTAATTAAAATTAAATCGGCAATTATTTATTTTTCGAATATAAAAATGCCTGTAATTTTTATTATTTTTATGCGGCGTTTTTAATTTGTTTTAGGGATTTTTTTCCGAAAACATTAAAATAAAATTATTTATCTTTATTAATACCTTTATTAAAAAATAATCGGTTTTTTTTCGCTTTTTTCTAAATATCTTAATAACGTTTTACCTTATTTATTACGTTATTAATTCGTTTTAATTTAACGTTTTTTCGTAATAAAATATTTTGTAATCCTAATATTAATTTATAAAACTAATTAAAAATAAAACGCTTATTATTTTAATCGTTTTCTAAATTAAAAACTTTTATTTAAGGTAAAAATTTAATAATAATTATTTAAATTATTATCGTAATTCTATAAATTATTCTTTATATTTCTTATCGAAAAAATTAGGATTTATATAATTTTTCTTAATAAAAATCTATAAATTTTTTATTTTTTATTTTTTTCGTAATTAAAATAATTAAACGTAACGTAATATAATTATTATACGTTCGTAATAAAAACGTTTATATAACTTATAACCTATTAAATATAAGTAAAAATATTTTGTTTTAATTTTTTGGTATAAATTTCCGTAATAATTTTTATTTAATTTTTTTTAAATTAATAAATGTTCGAAAAATTTTGAGTAATTATAATACGGTATTTATTTATCGCCTTTAAATTTTTATAATAATATCGTAATTAACCTATAAAGTTTTGCTTTTTTAATTTATGCTATTACTTATTATTCGGCCAATTATCGGAATAATTCCGAATATTATTTATTTTATTAATAAATAATTTCCAAAATCTGGTTATTATTAAGGGGCTTAATTTTTTTTGTTTTAAACTCCGGGGCGCGTTTATTATATTACGTCCGTTCTTTAATTATTTAGCTAACAGTTATCGGAATATATCTTTATTATATATATAAGGTAATTCGGGATCCCAAAAATTATGGTTCTTTGCCCGTTAAGGTTCCGTTATAAGTTTTTTTGCTTATTCCCATACTGTAATCGATTATTCGTTAATTGGGTTCCGATCGGCGATTTTTTCGATTAATAATTTAGGTTCGTTTTATAATCGGCGAGCTCTGCTTTTGGTAATTATTACGTTACTTTCTATAGTAAATAAAAAAATTGTAAAATAATGGATAACTATGAGTTGGGTAAAGTGATTTCCGACCAGTCGTAAAGCGGATTTTAAGAAATAAGTATATTAGGTTATTTTCATTTGGCGTTTCCTATTAATTGCCAGATGGTGGATTTATACTAGTGAGTGGGTCGGTGGCTGATCGGTGGCTGGTCGGTTACCAGCCTTATCCTCATAGGGGCTGTATTCTCATAGTAAGCCAGTAAGCCGGATTACCAACTTACTGGTGGTAAGCCAATAAGCCGGATCGCCAACTTATTGGTAGTAATCCAGTAAATAGGAGAAAACTATATATATGCTTATTTTTTCCATAATTTAAATAATACCAGTTTATAACATTTATTAATATTAATCGTTTACAATATAATTTTTATACCTTGGTATTAAAAGATATAATTAAGTTTTTTTATTACTTAGATTTTTATAATATTCCTATTAATATAAATCTATACGACTAAGGTTTAATAATTAATTAAACCTTAAGTTCGTTATACGTAACAAATTTTTGTTTAATAATACTATTAGATTTTAAATAATATTTAATATTGTTAAAATGTCGATCAGCGCGTAGAAAATCTTTATTTAGCAGTTTTAGGCTTGAATTCGGAAATTAGAAAAAAAAAATCCGATAAATTAAAGCTACGTTATTTGCCCAAATTTTTTTTACCTGTACGAAGCCTAGGAAACCGGAACCTTATAACGGGAAAAGTAATTTTTAATTTTTTTTTTAATTTAAGCGTAAATTTATTTTCGCTTTTTAAATTTTAATAATTTGGCGGATAAAATCCTGATACTAAAAGTATACCTAACGGAAGATATTATTAATTAATTTAAACGGATTATAAAAAAAGTTTTAAAAATAAAAGAATTGGATAAAAAATTTTTATTAATAAACTTTTTTTATTTTATACCAGTGTTGAAGATAAATTGCGCAATAATTTGGGCAATTCGAATATAAAACGATTTACGGCTTAATAATTCTTATAATTTCGACAAAAAGGACCTGTATTTAAGTACGTCGTAACCTTTAAGAACTTTGTAATTAAGGCCGGATAAAGAGATAATAAAGTTAATACCTTTATCGATATATTTTATAAACGATTAAAAAATAATATGAAAAATAAGATTATTTAAATTAAACGATTAATTGTCCTAGACCGATATATTATAAAAGTACTTAAGATTAATAATCGACAGTTTAAAAAATAACAGAAAAAAAAGAAATAATATATTTTACGATTAGAATATAATAAGTTTAATTAGGGAAAAAAACGAAACGCGCCTTTTATTTTTTACGAAACGGCATTAGGACTTATAGAATTCGGCGTTACCCATAAATAAAATTAAATTAAATGTTTTAATTGCGGCAAAATAGGACATAAGGTTTACAAATACAAAAAACCCAAGAAATTACGATAAGATAATTAAATATCTGTACTAGAAAAATAATCCAAAAATAATTAAAGAAACGATAATAAAGTTATTCATATAATCCAAGCTAAATATGCATTAAGTTTATGGTAAAAAATCCAATAAGGACCATTACGATAAGAAATTCGGCGCGAAATACGAAAAGCTAGAAAGCTAGCTTAATAAATATTGCAAATATAACAAAAAGTATTATAAGGATAATTATGCGAATATTAGAACTGGATAAAAAGAGTTTATCCCGGAACTTTTAATCGATACGGCAAAATATATGTTATATATTATCGACGACAAAAATATTCCGATTACGAGCAATAAAAATAATACATTTATAAACGAATTACCCGGATGTATTATAAGAGATTCGATTTTTTTAAACCGTACCGAAAATAATAAAAATAATAAGTAATAATATCGATATTTTCGAATTATAGCCCCAGAAGATATTTAATAGTTGGCCGAAATAAAAAGCTGGCCTGAAAAAAAGTAATATTTGTAAAATAACTTTTTTTGTTATTATAAATAATATAATTATTAAATGAAAAAAAAGTCGATTTAGCGTACGGTAAAAAAGTATTACTAGAAAATCATCACGGACCTTTATTTTTAATTAGTATTTATTATGGATTTTTACGAAAAAAACTTATTAAGAAAAAAATATATTAATTTATAAACGATTTTTAAAACGATAATTAGGACGACGTAAATATGATAAAATTGAAAGTATAAGAAAATAATTTATTCGATAAAAAATTATAGCAAAATTAAAAATAATTAATATAATTTGAAGAAATAATACGCCGGCAACAATAATAAATATAATAACTTAGTACGTTAAACGAAAAAAATATAAAAAAAGTTCGACAAATTTATATAAAAAATTTTTAAAAAAAGGTTATTTATAAAAAAGCCGTAAAATAACGAAACCCAAAAAAATTATAAAGAATTTCCGAAAAGGGCTTTAAACGTGATAATAGGAAACGTTAATAATTTTATTAGTTCGGAAATAGGAATCGGAACGTGTTGGTATACCGTAATAATAAATTATAAAGCTTTAAACAAGATTTATATTATACCAGATATAATTAATAAGTTTAAATTATTATGGAAATATAAGTTAAAACTTTAGATAACGATAAATGTCGAAAATTAAAAATTTGTTTACAATAACGGAAAAATTATATACGAAATTAATTATTTGGAGATTTTTATTTAAAAACAATACCAAATAATTAATTTGAATATCGTTTTATTCGGAAATTACGATATAATTTTAGGATTATTATAAATACGTTAGTACGGAATTTTAATTAACGATAAAATTAATTAAATAAAATTTATTTTACTTTTTATTAATAAATAAAAAAATTAAAATCTTAATATTTAATCGATAATAACGACAAATATAAGCATAAGGATATAATAGAAATTTTATTACCTAAAAAGACAAAATATAAAAAAGAAAACGGGTATTAAAAGAATATAACGTATCATTATTATTATTAAAGCAAAATTAAAGTAATTAAATAATAATTTAAAATAACAAATATAATAACTACAAAAATTAAAAAATTTAATTAATATGTTATTATAATATTATAAATATAAGTAGCTTTTTAAAAAGAAATTCGATACGAAATTATTAGAATATAGCGAATAGGATTATAAAATAATTTTTAAAAAAGGACTTTCGACGAAGTTTTACCTTATTTACAATTTTAACGGAAATAAGTTATACATTTTTAAGAAGTACTTAGAAAATCGGTTATAGAAAAAATGGATTTGATTTTCGAAATTACTAGCAGGATATTCGATATTTTTCGTATCAAAAAAATGAAAAATTGCGATTTGTAATTAATTATCGATAATTAAACAATATTACGGTTAAAAATCGAATATTATTATTTTTGATTACGGAAATAAAAAATCGAGTTTACGGAACTAAATAGTTTATAATATTTAATCTTAAAAATAAATATAACTTTATTAGGATTAAAAAATACGAATAAAAAACAGCTTTTAAAACGAAATACGGATTATTTAAGTATTTAGTTATGCCAATAAGATTTCCGAACGTACTAGCAACTTTTTAACGAATAATAAATTATATATTACGAAAATACCTTAATATTTTCATCGTTTGTTATTTCGACAATATTTTTATTTTTTCGAAAATAGAAAAATATACGTAAAATACGTTTATAAGGTTTTTTAAGTTTTATAAGACGCAAAATTATTTATTAATACAGAAAAAAATAAATTCTATAAATAAAAAATGGAATATTTAGCATATATTATTACCCTAGGATATATTAAAATGGATTTTAAGAAAATCGTTATAATTACAAAATGGCAAATATTAACGACAGTTAAAAAAGTACAAGTATTTCTTGGATTCGTTAATTACTACAGGAAATTTATTCGAAATTTTAGCAAAATAATTATACTTTTAATTAATCTTATAAAAAAAGCCAAAAAATTTAAATAAACGCCAAATATAGAAAAGGTATTTTAAGATATTAAGGATACGATTATTAACGAGCCAGTATTAATTATGTACGATCCAAATTACTTTATTAAATTAGAAACCGATATTTCGGATTACGTATTAAGCGTAATGATCGGATAGCGAAATAATTAAGGCAAATTGTATCTTATTGCATTTTTTTTGTATAAATTAAAAAAAGCCGAATTTAATTACGATATTCTAAATAAGGAATTGATGGCTATTATTATAATATTTTAAGAATTTAGACATTTTTAAAGGGAAATTTGTACCAGGTTAAGGTTTATACGGATTATTAAAATCTTACCCGATTTATTATAATTAAGGAATTTATAGAATAATAATTAAAATATGCAAAAATATTAGCGAATTTCGATTTTATTATTATTTACAGAAAAGGCTTAAAAATGGCAAAGCAGATGTTTTATATAGGCGATTAAATTTCGAAAAAAAATTAGTTAAAATTAGTTATATAATTTTCGATATTATTATTAAAAGATATTTTACGTTTACGATAAATTACCATAATTCGGGTAATACCTTTCGATATATACTAAAAGATCCAATAATATAACGATAATTTTTTTAGCAAACTAAAAACGAACAAGATATAAGTTCTAAAAAAATATCAAAAGAATTTAGTACGAGAAATATACGAATATTAGCTATATGGATATTTAAGGATTTATAAAACCTTAAAACGGTTTTAATATATATATTCCTTTGTTAAAATGAAATTAACGGTACAAAAAATTATACGGTAATACGATATTTGCATTAAAGTAAAGATTTGACGATATAAGCTATACGGAAAATTATAGCCATTATTAATTATAAAACGATTATGGTATTTAATTATATTCGATTTTATTATTAAACTTTTTATATTAAAAGATTTAATTACAGAAATATGTTACGATAATATTTTCGTAATTATCGATCGATTTCCGAAATTTTCTTATTTTTTATTATATTACGAAGATATAAATGCCGAATAACTAATATATATTTTCTTTAAATACGTTTTTAATATAGACAGATTATTTATAGAAATTATTTCAAATAAGAAATCAATATTTGTATTTAAGTTTTAACAAAGCTTAATAATATAAATCGGCTTAAATTATAAGTTATTTAATATATTTAAACTTTAAATAAATGGATAAATAAAACGAATAAACCAAATTTTAGAAATTTATTTACGATATTAAATTAATTACGAACAAAATAACTATATTAAGAAATTATTAATTACATAATCAACTTAAAATATTAATTATTACGAAAATATTAAGATAATATTTACGAATTCAAATTTTAGTTTTATTTTAAAAATTTATAAAAAAAAATACGCGATAACGGTTTAATTAATATTAAAGTAATTTTTACGTTAAAATAATTATAATAATTATATTAGAAAATAAAAATAGAACTAGAATTCGTACGATATTAAATAAGTAAGTATTATAATTAGAAAAGGTTAAAAAATTATTTATCGAAAAGGGGAAAATAATTTAATAAAATTTTTGATTTTAAGTATATCGGTCCATATAAAATTATCAAGAAAATTTCAGAAAATAATTATTAATTAGAATTTTTATTAAAAATTAAATTCTATTTAATTTTTTATTTAAATTAATAAGGGATATAATTGAAGTACATACGGCATAAAACGACGTAAAGGTAAAAAACGAATAAGCGTACGAAGTGGAAGAAATATTTGATATGCGAAAATAAAACGGATTTACTTAGTATTTAATTAAATAAAAAAAGCATTTAGATTTCGAAAATACTTAGGAACTTATTAAGAACTTTATTAGCGCCTAATATTTATTAAAAAAATTTTACTAATAATAACGAAATTACTCGAAATAATAGTATTCTAGTTTATAAGATCTAAAGAAAAAAAAAACCCTTGATTTACCGTATTTTAATAACGTTTACCTTACTTAAGGCCTATATTTCGATTATAAATTTTGATTCTAATTACGTAAAGTCGTTAAAATCGTTTAAGGATTAAAGGATGCGATTAATAAGTTTCGTATCTTAGGATTAATAATACTGACGTTAACGACGTATACGAAAAAAACGCGTAAAAGCTTTAGATAAAGATTTTTCGGCCGCCAGTTTTTCCTTTTTTAACCTTTTTAATTTTGCGATATAACGATTAATTATAAAAATAGAGATTTTTGTTCCATTATACGAACGACCTTAACGAATATATTCCTTATAACGAAAAACCCCGTCCATTATTTGGTAATTAAGTTACCGGGCAGAACAAAAAAAAACAAGATATTGCGTTAAAATTTTCGAGTTTAATTAAATTAGCCAGGGTAAGTCGCTATTTGGATTTACGAAAACGACGTTTGGATATACCGGAAGACATATTGAAGGAATGCAGAAAGTTTACCAAAAAGAAAAAATCTTAAAGGTAAAATTTGTGGAGGGGAGAGATCGTATTATGGCTTAACGCGTTACGGCCCCCAGAAACGGTTTGACATAACCCAACCATAAGTGCGTGGTAGGGCAGGTTACGTGATGGATTACCAACTTACTGGTAGTGAGCCAGTAAACCGGATCATTAACTTACTGGTGGTAAGCTAGTAAGCCGGATTACCAATTTATTGGTGGTAAGCCAGTGAGCCGGATTGCCAACTTACTGGTGGTAATCCAGCAAATAGGAGAAGGCTATATATACGCTTATTGTTTCCATAGTTTAGATAGCACCAGTTTGTAACATTTATTAATACTAATTGTTTGTAATATAATTTCTGTACCTTGGTATTAAGAGACGTGACTAAGTTCCTTTATTGCTTAGATTCCTACGATACTCCTGCCAACATAAACCCGTACGACTAAGGTTTAATAGTTGGTTAAACCCCAAGCTCGTCACAAGTTAGCTAATGACGCTTGCGGACCTGAGACGTGAAATCTCCTTATGTGGACATATCACTACATTGCCCCTATATATGTGATAATTCTTACGAAAAGACAGGGTGCAATATGGACAACTTCAAGTTAGAATAGGTTGATCAGATAATATGTTGAGCTGTAGCTATTGGGAAGTCTCAATGTGAATAGAGGGTCGTCATCTTCAATCGCTGGATAACACCAGGAGTAATAGGACCTCGATGATAATAAGGGTTCGGGCAGACGAGTCTGAAGTGCGCCCTTAGTGTTCGTAATAACCGGATATGTTTCGTGTCTGTTTGGTAGTAGTAGAGCCCCTTAGCCCCCGGAGGGGTATCCGTAACCTGATAATACATGGTATTCTGAACGCGAATCTAAGGGGCAGCTATTTACTGATGCTACTTGACTAACAATACGGTTGCTTATCTGAAACATAATAGCTGAATATGTGCGTGCGCCATATTGTGTTTTCGTGTGCTGCTTGCTTGTTATTAATACAGAGCCCCTGACATTGTTAGCCAGCCGTTCAAGTTGAATAACCCAAGCAACCCACCGAAGTTCGTTTGAGCCTCACCCACAAGCTATAGAAACATATATAAGCAACCGGTACTCCCATTGACCTGTCCGTCTTCCTTTCCAATCATCACTTCCTGTCCTCCATTCTTACAACCCCGTCTCCTCCACCTCCACAACTAAACCATCAGGCTTCGTACACAACGCTTCCTCTCTCCACGCTACCTACGATCACCCTCCTCGTTACCGTCTACACCAATCGCAACTTTTCGTCACCTTTCCAATTCACTATGAATCCCCTCATGAACTCTACCTATGCTGCCGCTCATGGCTCTGGCGCTGCCGGACAGCCCTCTGTCACCGACGTTGCACAACTTAACAAGGACGAGGTAATGGCGGCTTGGAACCATCTCAAGCTCCAGGTCAACAGATTTGCTGACAAAAATCTGATTGTCCACCTTATGAAGTGAGTTTTTCTTCACCCGAGACCTTAACACATTGTGGTCATAACTTGTATGCTCTTATCAAATTCAACAACCCCGAGAAAATGGCTAGCACACGGATTATATTCATGCACCATTACCTTAATTCCATATCACATCCTAAGTCATCTCCTGGGAGCATATATATATATCACATTTTACTGTATCCTCACGTTTACTCACGTCATATTCACTTTGAACATACTTACCTTACAATGCGATAGACAAGAAGTCCAACAGGAGGACATTCGCTATGCTGTTGATAGAGGCTTTCCTGACCGCGTCTACGTTGCTTCTACGTTTCACTTTGACGAAGCCGGTGTTGCCTTGCCCTATCCCCCCCCCTCACGCGTTACCCCTTGTACTCTATAAGAGAAATCAGGTTACGGCAAACCCCGAATCAACGGGCCTTAATGCTAGTCACAACTCGGCTTCGCTGGCCTAGAGAGCCGGGAGCGACGCCGCGGTTGGCAGCACCAGCAGCTTTAGGGCTCCTAATTACGTAAATGGCACGACTAGGGCCGGCAGTGTCAGCAAACCTAGGAGCAAGTCAAAGGTGCCAGCCTCAGCTATTCGCAGACCTAGGAATAGCTGGATATTGTACAGGAGCGCCAGACAGGCGCAGATCATCAAAGCAGAGGGACCGGTGCCTAACAGCGCGATGTGTGAGTAAAACCGCTCCTTTCCTGTCTTATCTAGGCATTTGACGGAATAGTTCTAATATTCATCTTGCAGCCACTCGAATTAGTAAAGAGTGGAAAAGATTGGCACCCGCCGAGAAGAAAAAATGGGAGGACCTGGCCAAGGCGGAAAAACTTGAGCACGCAAGGAAGAACCCACATTACAAATACTAGCCCCGGAGACCTGGTGAGATCAAGAGGAGGGCCGCCACGAAAACCGCTAACCTGCCTAGCATCACTTCTCCGGTCACGTCTAGTGTGACCAGTGTTTATGAGACCAGTGAGGCCATTTCAGGGGCAGAGGATGATATGATCGGCGGTGATATCGCTGTCGATAACCATATGTCTCCTGAAGAGCTCATGCCACACTACGCTATCTATAACAGTCCTGCACCCGTTGTCAGTGGTGATGGTGTTACCGAGAACCTGGAGAATGCCATTCAGTTGCTCCTTAACGACACTTACAACTCTGCAGTGGTCTTCGGAAGAGAGACCAATGTCCCTGGAGAATCTGCAGCTGGTATCCATGATACTTTCAAGGGGGGCGAGTCTAGCTTCGAGTTAGGCCCTCTCCTGAACGGTAACATAGATCCCACCCTCCACGAATATCAACCGCCCATCTCGGAGCCTCCGTTCGACGGTGGTTCCGACCATGACTCCCTGTTCGGCGACTATAGTGAGGCGCCCGGTTATAATATGACGGCGAATGACTGGATGGACATTATGAACAAGGAGAACTTCTCCACTCCCTAAGTCCCGGGTATTGTGGCTATGTACACGTGGGTTGGCATTGGAGATGCTGGAGACAACAAAATGGCATGGCGAAGGATTCGGAGAGCTTCTGGATAGCAGGATCGTATGGAGTTTATTAACTACCGTAGACAACACGATGAAATGGCTTGTCTAGAGGGCACGTCCCTAAGAAATGTGAAATTTCAATCTGTGTGTTTTTCTGCTGCGCAACATAGGGGTCCGAAACCCCAGTATGCTCATTGATGCCCTTTTTATCACGTTACACCAATCAGCAATGGCATTCTGGGGCGTCTTTTGGAGGTTGGGCCCATGCAATAAACGCGGTATAACGAGACATGACCGAGCGCTTTGCGGTGAGACCCGAATGTGCGCTTATTCTCTTGATGGTCTCAGCGTGTTAGCCGAAGCGAATTCCGTATAAACACTAAATGGCATTCGTTGTTCTACAACCCACCAGGCTCCCCCATGGGGTGACTATCAGCCCATAGCTGGCGTCAGCAGCATAGCCTTAGCGGAAACGAGGTCTCCTGAATGAACACGTCAAATGCGCATGGAACTCCACAAATTGCCTTAAAAACGGTTGCTGACGAGGTAATGGACCTTAGTATGACGATACGACTATGCTCGAGCCTGCTTTACGCGATCCCCTTTTCTAAAAGCCCGCCAAGTGCGAGGCTCAAGCAGGCTCTGATCTTGCAGTTGAGACAGTCTATATTTGACGCTCGTATAACAGCTTGATATCACTGAGTATAGAGTTATCCCTACCTGAATTATCGGTAGGGCTTCAGGTATTATAACAGCATCATAGAATAAATACGCATTCCGCAGGTGTCTTGATGTACGATGCCAATGCAAAAGCAATACGTAGATGGAGACGTTGTTGCATGACTAAGTACAATGCTGATATATATCACCTTCCCAATTCGGATACCTAGAGATCCTTCAATTGCAAGTGAAAAGCACACTTCCGCTATTTATAGCCATGGGTTGTATCCACAAGTGGATTAATGGCCTTCCGGCTAAAGGACCCGACAATATGGTCTCCTCCAGATGATAAAAACCTCGGCGTGTTCCCACGAGGGGTGTGAATTGTTAGGGGCGGATTCAATCATCAGTTCTCTCTTGAACCAGCCAGCCTCACCGTCTTCGCCAAACCATGCAGCAGCACCTGATAGTCTCGGCCGCGGCGGTCCTTCTCGGCACCAGCCTGCCTGTCATCAGCGCACAGCAGTGCTCCGTCGTTAGCAACGTGCGTGTGACCTTCTTCGGCAGCCCGGACAATGACCCGCCGGGGACGGCCAACACCGCGTACAACTGCGGCGGCCGCAACTTCCAGGCCGGCGGCGTGGGAACCTACGACAACCCCCTGACCTTCGCCACGGCGCCTGGCGAGTACGAGACGTGCGAGCTCGTGTACGCGCCCTACCTGAGGAAGTATCTCAGACACGAAGACTACTGCCAGACGTGCAGTAAGTTCCCCCGACGCCGGGCCCGCGTTGTGCTTTACTCCCTCCACCTCCCCCTGGCTTGCAAGGAACCTGACCGCCGACTAATTTGGCCTTAAATAGCCGAGAACTGGCAACGCGGCATCGCACACATTGACGTCTGGACCGGTACCGTCGCGAATGGGGGCCAGGCGCAGATCAAATGCGAGAACGCTCTCACGCCTGACGCAAACCAGGTGTTCATCCGCAATCCGGCTCGGGGCCTCCCAGTAGACCGTAAGCAGCCCCCCACAAGAGTCCCGGAACGCGTTTTGGTTGGGACGAGCACATAAACAGCCGCTGACTTTGCAATGTACTAGTGACGGCCCTCTGGGATTTCGGCACTTGCAACACGCGGGCTACGTACCTTAACTACAACGCCCGAGACTACTGCGGCGGCGGATCGGGTCCGAATCCCCCAACCTGCCAGACGGGTTGCCAGTGGGAGGGCCATTGCATTGGTAGGCGCTTACCCGAGACCTTGACTATTAAAGAGGAGTAGCAGCGCGCGCTAACTGATATGTCTTAGGTTGCCCCTGCTCGACTTGGGACGATTGTTCGGATGACTTCACCTGCACCAACGGGTTTTGCGCCCGTCCGTAAGGATATAAGGTCAGCCGAACAGGGTTCACTACGTATAGATGGTTAATATGTCGATCATCCTGGGCGCGCTGGAGTAACGGTTCGGCTCTGCGAACATAACGATGGACAAATCCAGCACGAGGAGATCGTCCATTCATAACTATGGATACTTTGCCATAACTTAACTCTTAGCATCGGTGCAAGACGGTCTAGTCCCATGTTACATAGTTTGTAACAAAATATATATCAAGATAGATAGCGAGAGGCCCCTGTCAAGCATTTGGAGTTGAATATGCTAGAATAGGGGTTCGGCTAGGTGTAACTAGATGACCCGTACCTCTGCATATTAATGGCTGTGTAACTGTTAATCCTCAGTTTGGTTCGTCGCTTAGTATGGAATCGGACGGCTATTCAATCTATCTTTGCCAGAAGGAGTCTCTTTCTTCTGCTAGATGAGAACTGTTGACTTGCACTTCCACCAGATATGTTTGTTGATGGATGGGTCCTGTATTGCTGGGGAAAGGAGAGAAATATATGTCCTCTCAGCATACCATAGTAACAGGGCCCCTTTCCATTTATCTGCGTAAGTCGACCAAGCAGACGCAGTGCTGCAGCCCCCAATTCTGCAGCTAACACTTCGACTATGGCTGGAAATTCCAAGAAGCCACCGGTGGTAGGTCCGGCCATAACGGTTTTCTATTGTCACCTTCTAAGGACAATGTGAATCTCATACGACGGGACATGGAGATGGCAAAATAACAGAAGAAAAATGGTGGAGGAGTGGTACGACACCGACTGCTTTAGCGAACAATAGCTCGAACAATCTCTTCGTCCTCCACCCGAGTCGAAAAAGTTCCGATGCTGTTTCTACAATAGGAATGGCTGTAACTGTTCGGAGGCTCTAGCAAACAATGGCATTGTAACGACGTAGGGGAATAATGGTCATTTGCTACCAGCTGTGATCCAAAATGCTATATAACCATGGAATGGTCTAGCTGTTGTGGTCTCTGGAAATCCATCAGTACGCCAACATCTACAAGCTTCGGTTCAATCCAAGGTCGCCTAAGCTTTCGTAACATCCATAGGCACTCCAAATACTCTCACAAACAGAGAACCGCTACTCTCGACAGCCAATTGAGATGTGCCGTCAAATCACCACCGAGCGCTACGACGCCTGCGATCACACCGTCGAGGTCGACAGCGGCCGGAACGCGCCCTTCTGCCTGCTCGAGAACCTGTGCAAGGAGGTCAACTACGCCCACAAGATATTCCGGCGGCTAAAGGGAACGTGCCCGGACTGCGCGGGGACCGCCAAGAAGAGCCTGCTGGCGAACCCGTGGCCGGAGCCGCGCACGCCGTACTACCTCGCCGACAAGGAACGCTGCCCCGCCGCGGCGCTCGAGGTGGCCAAGAGAATCCTGGCGGACGACAGCCTCACGGACCGGGGCTGCAGGGACCTCTTGTATTATATCCTTGGCCTGCTGGGATGGACCAAGAAGGGGCAGCTCGTGTCCGAGTTCGCGTACGCGGTGCGGGGGTACTATGGGGCCGCGTGGGAGGCGGGTGATGGCGGCGATCGCAAAGAGGAAGAGATACGACAACGTCTTCGCGGCGGGATTTGCGAAGAACGCGGCTGAGGTTGCCGAGAAGTAATGGGGATTTGTGGAAGCGTATCGAGCTTTCGACTTACCCGAGCAGTCGGGATTTCATCTCCTGATTCTCCTGATTCACATACATCTACCATCCCGTCTGATAGCGATAACGAAACGTGGTTATTGATACTTGGTAATCTAGTCCTCCGTATTGAAAGCTCTGTCGGTATAAGTCGTGACATGTATTACTGCTTTCGCAGTGCGGACGGAAGGCCCTCGCAGGAGGGTGCGAGAAGGTAAAGAGTGAATGCCCTCTGTGTGGAGCTCTGGGCTACGACTCTTATTGAGCATGCGATAACTAATAATCGCCCCTTAGGATCGTGACTATGCCGGTTAATTTTAAAGGGGGCATTGAAATCTTAGTGGGTTTCGAAATAGTTTAACTGCATTTACTGCGTGCTCCATATCACAGACTCACAGCTTTGATTTCCTCAAGTCCTGAACAGCGATTAGCCGACCCTCTATGCCGCGTAGCATTACATCCCGTCAATGTACCTTCTCGAGGGTCGCCTCCTTGGGAACCCAGTCGAGCCCCTTCTGCTCGCTCACCAGGGTGAACATCTTACCCTCGTCGACGGCGGCCTCCAGGTTCCTGAGGACCAGCAGCTCCATGTCGCGCTGGGTCTCGTAGGTGCTGGTGCCGAGGTGGGGCACGAGGAAGGCGCGGTCGCTCGCGAGCAGGCCCGGGTGGACCTCGGGCTCGTTCTCGAAGACGTCGAGGCCGACGGCGGCGACGTGGCCCGACTCTAGGGCGTCGGCGAGGGCGGCCTCATCGATGAGCGCGCCGCGCGCCGTGTTGACGATCACGACGCCCTTCTTCATCCCCGAGAGCTCCGGCGCGCCGATAATGTGGCGCGTCTGCGCGTTGAGGGCGAGGTTCAGCGATAGCACGTCGGAGCCCGAGAGCAGCTCGTCGAATGACACGTAGCGTGCGCCGTCCTCGAGCGCCGGGTCCAGCCGCCGGCGGTTGTGGTACGCGATCTCCATGCCGAAAGCGCGCGCTCGCTTAGCCATCGCGCGCCCGATGCCGCCCATCCCCAGGATTCCGAGCACCTTACCCCTAGGGTCGTGGCCGAGCTGGGCCTTGCCCTTCCATTGCCCCGCCCGCAGCGCCGTGTATGGCACGTGGACCTGCCGCATAGCCCCGAGGAGTAGGAACATACCGATGTCGGCGGTCGAGTCGTCGACGGCCATGGGGGTCGACGAGACGGCAATCCTGCGCCTCGTACAGGCGTCCACGTCCACGTTGTCGTAGCCGGCGCCGTTGTGGGCGATGCACTTCCACGACTCAGGGAGCGCCGAGATAAGCTCCGCGTCGAAGGGTCCCGTCACGGCTACGGACGCGTTCGAGCGGTAGCAGCCGCGCACCGCATCGTACGTGCCGTTCCGGCAGTTCTCCAGGAACTGCTCGCGCTTCCCCTCGCGGAACTCGAGCAGGTTGTACTTGCTGCCCAGAGACTTCCACTCGTCATTGCAGTGTGTCAAACCTCCGATGAGGAGAACCGTCGGCTTGGTGAAGGATGGCATAATGGTAATCAAACGCCGCCCGATGAATGCGGGGTAGAAAATCCTCCTGCTCGCCTTTGTACTGTCCAGGAGCTTGACGCAGACGCTGTTCTGCAATATGGATGTCCTCAGCATTTGACGTTCATATAGTTGTATCTTGTAATGTTAGTAAAATAACTGCATGTACAGCTCAGCGACTCTACTGTATACTAGGCAGGTACCTGTAGCCGCCCGGCTCGGCTTCTACTCAGCTGCTACGTATGCGGAGTGAATTTATGGAATGTCTAATTAGCAAGTTCGGCCTTTTGATACGGCGAACATCGCTCAATTGACAGAGCTGCTAGCTTAATCGTTTAAGCGACCTGATGAAACCGAAAAGTTATCTATTTGTACCTGTTACAGTAGGCCGTCCATAGGCCTATCCAGTTGCTGAATGAAATACCTTACGTAAACAGGGCCGACTAGCCCACTTTTGCTCGTACTGTCTTTGTCATTACCAAGAATTTGAAAGCGGGAATGGGGCATCGGATATTCCTTGGTTTGATATTGCTCCCGTCGTCACAGCAGAATCCAGACACTGGGATCTGGGAATTTCAACAGACCATGTTGCTGGAGATGGAAAGCTCCTAATAAGTTATAAGACAGTACAGACCGCATTCCACCTCTGAGTACAACGACCTTCCATACCTATGTAGGTAGTACGAATCCGCGAAGGCCACGAGATCGGAAGAATGCGGATTTCATGCTGCTTCCTCCATCAGCATCATAATTGCCCCTTTAGGCAACTCTAGGCCCCCGGGCAAGCCCCGCGGCAGGAGCCTCGATGGATTGTAGGTCCTCTCTGCATCTGTGTCAACGGAGTATGCGGCAGCATATGTGCAAATCGTGTATCCTGCTTCCACCAAGGAGGATTGACCGTTTTAATGCGTACTACCTAGTACGTAGTATAAAAATAGCTCTGAGGGATCAAGAAGCATGTATGAAGGTAAGTGAGCAGGTATTGTCAAGGGTTGATCTTATTACTGCGGCGTGAATGAATCTGAGACTGCCCCTGGTCTTGTACGCTAGCCGGTTAGCGTAAAGATGGGCTATATTTGGGGGTATCTGTACCTGAAGCTGGGACGCAAAGGGTCGCCTCAAATGCAAGCCACTTCCGTGAAAGTTAGGGCTGACACCCCACCTACCGCCCTGGGATGCTACCCAGCTCAAGCTCCATTGGTTCTACGACTTTTCTCTGGGAGTTTGAATTCAGCTTTAATGCCACCCAGCCGTTGAATTTCTCTTAAACTTCCCTTTCGACGTTGTCGTGTCGGGTAAAGGAGCACGATGAAATGTCTTTGAGAAGAGTTAACAATCCGGCCTAGAGCTAATAGATGGTAGGGAGATCGGCCCCTATACAGACGTTGGAATGGATGCTCATTGGCTGAAGTAACAGCCCCTGATAACCACGAGCAAATATAACGGGCTTCCAGTTATATGCCGACATGCAGCTGTGGGTTTGGAGTATAACCCAGCACGACAGTCTTTAGTTCCCTCGCAGTCACCTATAAGCATTCTTCGTAGGCAAGATGCCTACCTACGCCTTAAAATTTAAGGCTCTCCGACATTTGTGGCTGCAGCTGCTCCTGTCGATCATCTGCTGCATACATAACGGATCTCCACAGCAAACTTTCCACTGCATGGCTGGCATGGGGCTGAGCAGGGATCCTCACTCGACAGCTTCTTCCTATAGCACCGCCCTCCCGATAACTCTGCGTTGATCATTGTGGGTACGGAGGCGTGCAGCATCCCGTGAGGTCTTGATTGATTACTGCGGCGCTATGAATGGGGCTCTCTGGGTGGCTTTTTAACGAGAAAAATTTTATCCTTAAAAGGAAAAGGGCGTGCTATATTGGGCTTTTAAGCCTCGAAAGCTTGGCGTTAAACTTCGATCGATCTCTTCTGCCCGCCGATATTCAAACGTCTTGGCAGGCTTGTTCTTGCCCACCTCTCACCCAGCTGGCCGTTATGCCATAGCCAAGGAGGGGCAAGCTGCCAGACTGGTTGGATCGCATCATGCCTATACCTGGTGGGTAACGCGGGCAAGCTCAACTCGATGCCGTGTTTCGGTATCACAGACGATATCCCATCCCGATGAACTCATTGGCCGGTCGTCATTTCTCACATGCTTTCCTATCATCAATTCCCGGTAAATTATAGTCTGGGTTGTTCGACCGCTCACATTCCGCCCGAGGATGATCGCTAAGAGTCGCTAAAACGGGTCTCGGTGATGGTGCTGGTTGAGGAAGCACTCTTCCGTTGAAGCTCTCGTAAACCATCTCCTCTCCGTTGGATCGGAATTGAGATCAACAACGCTGCCGACCTATGATCGGTCCGTACAAGGGGTGCAGACTAGATACCCCGGGTCCACATCTTGGCAGAGGCTTACGTATCTTGACTCCTGCACAATAACTACCAATAAGTCTCTTACTTCTTTAGCGGGGACAAATGAAAAGAACTATGCAGGCTTAGTGACAGAATAATTTGAAACCCCCGTGTATATACGAAGCTACAAAACAAACCGCGTATAGGGGGCTCGGATGGCAATGATGGACTGTTGGACATATCGGAGAACTCGTCGACACATACATTCCGCATGCCAGTTGTGTCCTACCCAAGGTAGCACCCGTAGGTACCTGTACCCACATAAACTTAAGCTCATGGCATCTCCACGTTGGGGAACCGGCAGTGCGCATCCTTTTTTCTAATAAGGGTGCCGCGCAGTGGCCGATCTCCGGCCCCAGCGCATGAGCTTCCTCCCGATTCGCGCAAGCGGTAGAGAGCCCCTTACATGCTCCATCGCGACTCCCGTTGGTAAGAAAGTCGAAACGCCCGTTTTCTTCTACGCTTAGCTTGAAGAAAAAGCCTTGGTTTACCCCCGCTTACTAGCCTACCAGCTTCGCCTTCCAGATGCGGCAGTTTGATAGCACATAATGAGATTGCCGCACTGGACCCACAGGGACCAGGGATCACCGGCTGGACCGCCCGTGGCTCTGCCGCGCTTGTTTAATGGGAGCACAACGCTGACCCGCTAGGGTCTTCTCCAGTCATGTCATCTGTGTGGTCGGCCCCGTATTGCCCCTGTATTCCTGGGTCTGTGTTCTCCTCCGATGGGTTGATATAAAGGTGCCACCGCCCGCGTCCATCGAGGAGCCGATGCCATCTTGTCATTCCCATCTCCGCAACCCCAGATAACGGCTACACAACACAAGCCGGCCTCCGTTCTTTGGTTTCTTTATCTTCTTCTGTCTTCGTTTCCCTTCGATACGCTCTCTTCTGTTCCTTCTTGTGCCAAGGAAATAGTTAAAGATACCCGCTTTCTACAACAACAACAGCAGCAACAACATGGTCGCAATCAAGCAACTGGCCCTGTTGGCGGCCACTCTCGCCTCTGCCGTTTCCGCCCTCCCCAAGCCGGCTCCCCCCCCGAGAGCAGACCTGGAGATCATCCCTGGCAGGTGGATCGTCACACTGAAGAACGGCTTGGAGCCGAGCGCCGTCGAGTCGCACATCCACTTCGCCTCCGCCGTACATGCGCGAAGTGATAGCGGGTTCTGGGGCATCCTGAAGAAGTGGAGCATCAAGTCCTGGAACGGCTACAGCGCCCACTTCGACGATGTCACCATCGAGCAGATCCGCCACGACTCCTCCGTCCTGGCCGTCGAGCCAGACCGCGTCCGCCACCTCCTGGCCCTTGAGACGCAGCCGAACGCCCCGTGGGGGCTAGCGTCGATCTCGCACAGGTCGTCCAACGGAACCAGAGGATCTACGTACGTCTATGACTCGGTTGCCGGCGAGGGCCAGTTCGCGTACATCATCGACACCGGTCTCCAGACCACGCACGAAGAGTTCGAGGGCAGCCGCGCGGTGTTGGGATACAACGCCGTGGACGACACCGAGTTCAAGGACATCGACGGCCATGGGACACACGTCGCGGGC
Organism: Monosporascus cannonballus; assembly: GCA_004154925.1. Taxonomy (NCBI): domain Eukaryota; kingdom Fungi; phylum Ascomycota; class Sordariomycetes; order Xylariales; genus Monosporascus; species Monosporascus cannonballus. Next base: position 96,787 of record QJNS01000206.1, read on the forward strand.
ACGATCTGCGGCAAGACCTACGGCGTCGCCAAGAAGGCCACCTGCGTCTCGGTCAAGGTCTTCAACGGCGGCGACGCAACCACCGAGACCATCCTCGAGGGCTACCAGTGGGCCGTCAACAACATCACGGCCGAGGGCCGCGAGGCCAGCTCGGTCATCAGCATGTCCCTCGGCGGCTCCAAGTCGGAGGCCGAGAACAGCGCCGTCGAGGCCGCCTTCGAGCAGGGCATCCTGACGATCGTGGCCTCGGGCAACGAAGGCCAGGACGCGTCGCTGTTTTCGCCGGCCTCGGCCCCCAGCGCGATCACCGTGGGCGCCGCCGACGTCAACAACGTCCGCGCCCCCTTCAGCAACTGGGGCGACGTCGTCGACATCTTCGCCCCCGGCGTTGACATCGAGTCGGCCTGGATCGGCGGCGACTCCGAGACTAACATCATCTCCGGCACCTCGATGGCCACCCCGCACGTCGCCGGCCTGACCCTCTACCTCAAGAGCCTCTTCCCCGGCGAGCTCGATGACCCCGCCGCGGCCACCGAGAAGCTGCTCGGCCTGGCCATCCCCGGCGTCAGGGACCCCATGGGCGCCAACATCCGAGCCTACAACGGCAACGGCAGGTAAAAGGCTATTGGTTCCCGTGGTATGTATATAAAGTCCAATTACACAGGGATTGGGCCGAAAGCCCCCAAGAATTTTATTGCTACGAGATAGGGTTATATGTGATGTCTGGATAAAGAATCACGACGGGCGGGGCTGGTGAGACGGGGAACACAGCGTTTATCGCGTTTATGGTTTTGCACACCTTCGGCACTAGACACAAGTAAACTACTTCCGTGGCTACGATCTGGATTCTCGGCTGGCTCGGATGCAACTTGTATATATACGCAGATGATTCTCGACATCGCTTACATTTAAATTCTATACCATATATGTTTATTTCAATCGATCCTTCGAAGAGCCTCTGCGCAGCCGCCGTGCCTTCTTCTTGGTTCGCACGGGCGCCACAACCTGCATTCTTCCAAGTGTGCCCCGCGCGGTGCGCGTGTATATTGAACCTTAAAGCAACCGCCAGTCTTCGATGTCAGGCCACTGAGGGCGCTAACGCAAGCCACTGCCGCCCCCTCCGCCTAATTTGATTAGTTGGTGGTCCCATGCTTCCCCTCGTGTTCGTGGCACGTTTCCGCGGTGCCGCCGTTTGCTCACTCACAACATGGGTTGGCTTGCACGGCCTGAAACCACTCCCACGTCTTAGTAGGGCGCACAGGAAACGCGGGCAGAAACGGATCTATCGTCGGAACTCTCTCTCTGTTGCGAAGGCATATGACGTCTAATTATCTGGTCTCTGTTGAAATAGGAATTCGCAGCTCGCACACCGACCACAGATCGGGCGATCCGCCCCTCGCATCTGTACGCTTTTAAATCTAGCTCGGGGCCGCCCGCCTCCTGGATATCTAAATCATGGTAAGCCTGCTGATGGCTTAGCCAGGACGGATTCCGCATCTTGACTTCGGCGAGCCCATGCACTCCCATCTCTCATATACCACCAGGACCGTCGTGGGCGCAATCTTATTCGCCAATATCCAGCGCTTTCCTGGTCCGCCCGGGAGTGAGGCGGAAGAGAGGAGAACGGGATGTCTGGCCAGGCATCTGGAACGCATTACCTTCCCGGTCGTCGGGGCATCCAGTCGTCCATAGCGGTACACATAGGAATAAGAGGTGGTCGGGCCCGAGAAGTGCGGTCGAGTATGCTGGAACTTGGAGTATATCCATTGCAGTAATACGGGGCTGGGGTGCTAAGTAAGGGGCAAGCATAACACAACACTCACCCACGTACCCCGACCTCGCGCCTTCTCAGGCTTCTGATTCTAAACTGCCTCAGACACAAAGTAACGGTTCATCTAGTTTCCGCATCCTGCCTGCGCCTCGCTTTATAACTTCTAATGTCCGTAGTTTAGTGATTTCTGTTAGGGCGTTAAAGGAGCGAGAGGGCTGTGATTGGGGTCCCTATGATGGCAAGGACCAAGGGGGTGGCAGCCTATATGTGGCTGCTCCCCCTGTGGTAGATGAGTAACCTAGAACAGCAACCAATACCGAAGCATTGCAGCGATTTGCCGACATTTGAGCTATAATAAGGCTTGACCTGGCAAAGCACCACTTGACCACCACGTCATTCTCAGCCTCTAGGACTGAATCTTCCTCCGGGGCCGACCTCCACGGAGAAAATATCCGCGCCGGCAGTCAAAACCGGGAATAGCAATCACCGGCGCGTGATACAGGGTCATAAGCCCACGTACATGAGAATAAGAGTCGGGATGAGTTATCGCTGCCCTGTAGCCTATAGCTGGAATTCGCACAAAGCAAACCATTAGATGCTTAATTTCACAGGAAGGGCAAACTCAGGGTTGGATCTCCGTAGCACGCCTCATATATGTCAGAGCTAGCCTTAGAAATATAGGGCAAACAAGGAGGTTTGTTGTTTATCCTCTTGGAATAACAAACTCCATCACTTCAGTGTTGAATATTTAAACAGTCCCTCTGCCCCTTCATCACTATTAATCTACATTAGACACCGGTTTCACTCGTTCCACCCAACAGGTATCGTACCTTTCAACCATAATGTTACCCCCCAGGTATATGTTAAGCCTTGCTCTTCCGTCTTGCCTAACGCTGGCCACTCCGTCCGAGACAGAAGGCGCTGTCATCGCCTTCGACATGCCCGCAGGCTACGGCTGGAACGGCACAGTAGTGGTCGACAGACCGAAGGCCACAGGGTATCTCGAAAATGAGGTAGGAATGAGCCTGGAAAGGTTCATAGCATATCTGCAGCAAGCCCTGCCTCCGCAGACGAAGACGGAGTACAGATTCCCCGAGGGCAGCGGGATGGAGGGCTCTTCCGTAACCTGGGAGCCCGACAAGCTCCGGACGACATATGACGAGTTCGTCCGCAACGGTGACAAAAGCGACATTGATTGTGACTGCAATTGCTGCTGGAGTATGTGCCTCGCTGTAAGCTGGGTCCCGCCGCTCTGGGTTGGGTAAGTGGATGAGTCCCTCTTGAGACAGTCTAGCCCAGATATATACTGACCTGCTTTGACCAGATGCAGTAAGTATCATGGGACACCATATACCTGTTCGAAGCCGTAGTACTTAACAAGTTAATAGTGATTGGATGCGCGGCTGGTGGGTGCAAGCCGCGTTAATGGATGAGGGATGCGTGCGCATAGCAACGCATGAATGGGCGGGTTTTCTTGGTCGGATCCCCGTATATCGGGAAGACGAAGGGATTCTGCGGTTAATCTCAATCCTCTCCTATTGATGGCTACCCGCCGGTATCGCTCCCACCAGCACACATGGAATCTCCATAGGAGATATCCGATGTTGGGGAACTATTATTAGTATCGGCAAGCATTTATAGTTGAACAAGGTCATACCAGTAGTGGATGCTACCTCACAAAACTCTCAGCAATAGTTTCAATCTCTAATGATCAAGCCTCGGTATCAACATCTCCCTCAACCGGATTTCTCATCACAGAGCGACAACCGACTGCACAGCATTATGAAACGTTGCATGTCAGTCTCCATGAACCTCCCGTACATGGCTCTTTCCATTGGCCATCCCTAAGCGGGGAAGATGGGACTAAACCGAAAATCGCGCCAGGTGCCCCGTGGGGTAGAACAATATGAATACAAGTCCTCCGTCCGTCGTCTAGGCATCTTAGTGCAAACACAGCCTTTCCTTGCCGCTAATAGCATGAGGTAGTATGCCATGGGGGGAGGAGGACGAAACACTATACCTCCGCAACGCTATTCGTTAGAAGCCGATCAGTCTATCTCCCCTGACGATGTTTCGGATGCCGTTCTGGACCTTCTCGAAGCGGGTAAAGCCACAGCTCTCACTCTCGAGATGGTTCATGACACCAGCGAGACTAGTGAACTCCCGTCCACAGCGGTTGGGGCAATGGTAGAGGTTCTGCTGGTCTAAGAGGACGGTTTGCGTCAGTAACACTCAGGGACCCCAAATCGATGGAGAGTTCCTACGTACGGACGGGAGAGCTCAGGTGCTGGTTGAGCCCATGGCGCGTCGTAAATACCCGGTGGCAGATATAGCACTCCCAGCCGTCTCCGTTCCAAGCGCGGTCGGTGGCTTCGTAGCGAGACGAGGGCTTCCAGCCGATGAGCTTCTTTGAGATGAGACCGCTCGGGTCCTTCGACCGCACGACCTTGTAAATCATGTCTCGGTCTAGGAAAGGTGCTTGCGGACAGGAGCCGGTTTCCAGATGATGCGAGAGTCCTGTTGCGGATGCATAGGATTTCTTGCAGAAAGGGCATTGGATGTTAGTACCGCGATGGGTACGTGAGTTGAGGTGCTGGGATTGGACTGTCAGCCTAGAGACGCATAGCAATAGGAGTAAGATATTCTCATCATCTTGATGGCATTGTAGTCGGCGAAAGTGCGGTTGCAAGGAGTACAGTGGTGGTGATAGTCGATCACATGCCCCTTGACTTGTTCCACGGTAGGCCATGTCTCGTCACACAGGGGACAGTCATAACGCCAATGGTTGCGAGCGTTCATATGCTGGATGACGGCGCTGCGGCTCCCGAAAAAAAGGGAGCACCGATCGCACTCGTGGGTCGGATAATCGTGGTTTACAGCATCAATATGCTGCTCCCGGGAGCGCTCGGAGCCGAACTCCCGATAGCAGGTCCCGCAGGTCCATGGCATCTTAGTGGTTTGGGACAGATACGGAAGGTCTTTAGCTGGGAAGTTATGTCGAACGGAAATGTGACGATACTTCTGCCGTGTTGTAAATACAACGGATGACACGCGTGGTATAAGCACCTGGCATCGACCTGGACGCTCTAAGGCACCTAACCTAAGGCCGCAACGCAAGATCTGAGAACGTTGCCTCGACTCCTAGTTCTGTTTGTGCAGTACGTACAATTGAGATACAATGTCAAGTAGTGACCAATTAAACCATACGGGGGAATCGACCGGGAGCGGGTCCAGGCACTCGAGGCCCTTGGCTTACCAGGCAATATGTGTCAGCTAGCTGGGGGGTGCGGAGCGCTCCCCATATACGGAAAGGTCCCATACTGATCGGCTCATATATGTTCCGTGGCTAAGTTACTTAGAGTTGTACGCGTGCGAGAGCACCTACAACTTAACTGAATACGAGAACACAACTGATGTCCCCTATATCTGACAGTTTCCTTCATCACATGTCGGACTGCTAAACCTAGGTCAGCCACTTGTGGAAATTACCTTCAGCCGCACCCGGTACTACTCTTTTCTTTACACAACTCTTTTACTAATTCGTTTTCAAGAAGGTATTTCCAGTCCTATATAAAACCTTTACAAGATAGCCTAATAATATATCCTTCTTCAATTGCGAATATTTCGGTATGTGATGTCGGAGTTTTATACAGACCGTGCTGCTACACACACACATATATATATATATATACATACTTAGCACTTGGTAAAAGGCAAATATCTTTCGTAATGCGATCGCATATGCCATTCACTGCGTCTACCATCTACCCGAGAGAGGGCGTTTGCAAGTAAGGGTTATTAATGTCTGTTGCCTGCGGGGTAGAGTTCCTTATTCGTGAAACAAGCAAAACTTTATGCACCTTCTCTTCGCCTTCCAGCCATCAAATCAGTAAACTAGTTGAAAGACAAGCGAAGAGCCCCATGTCTTCACCCCGAGATGAGATGACGTCGGATACCGAAAAAGACGGCGTTACCACGGCATATTCAAGCGTGATTGATGGGATCGCGACCCCGACTCACACAGTTATGTCGGATAAATCGTCGGACCAAGCTCCCCGCTTTAGCACATCTTCCACGGCCGCCGCCGCCGCCGCCTCCTCCGCCGAGACGGTGCCCTGGCCGGGGAACACATTCGTCATCCGCGAACGGGCCACGGGGAGGGCGATCGCGCTGGTTGATGGCAAGCTACGCCTCAAGGACTGGGACTGGGACTACGCCGGCGACCGCGGCACGCACTGGGTCTGCGAGCTGAAGGATGGCTGGCTCGGCTTCCGCAACCCGGTATCTGGCACCTACAGTAGGCGACTTCCCAATCTCGTCCGTTTTCTTTCTTCCGCTTAAGCCGTAAGGGAAGAGTTTGTCGGGTGCTTGAGCTATAGGCATCAAATTCAGCTGCTTATTCCACAGCTCTCCTGTTACCGTACTAGAGTACTAGAGCGGTTGAGACATCGCTGACCTCTTATATTTACAGTTGGTCATGATGACCGAGGCAATTTCCGCGCCACAGTCAGCCATCACCAAGCGTGGGAGTATTTCTGCGCAACGAGGCACCCCGAAGGTGGGTACCTGTTGTTAAAGAGGCATGGAGACACGTTGCGGAAGATGGCTGTCGACATGGGTGGCGATAAGTTTTACGAGACGACCGACCAGGGCACCATCTGGGAGTTTCTTAAACTTTAGGTCGGGCCAGGGTTGAGATGATGACTAGGGATGTGGCTAAGGGGCAGGGTCACAGATTTGGGAGAAATAGCCGGATATAGCAGAAGTGTTGAGCCAGCTAGAAGCGTTGCAAAGTTTGAGAGACGCGTCATGGGCGGCTCGAAAAAGTCAAAGGCGATTTCTCTAAGTGTCGAACCTAGCAACGCCATGGCTTAGTTAGCTAACCGGCTAGTGGAAATTGCTTCGGCCACTCCGGTATTCTTTTCTCTTGGCTACCACTATTTTTATCTGTATTTAAGGAGGGTTCACCATCTTCACCTTCTATAGAGGACCTTCTAGAGGTCATGCAACCTTTAATACAGTTCTTCTTCAGTTATATGCTTCTGTGTGTGATGTCAGGGTCTCACAGTTCCACACTAAATGCCCAGACTGTATGCTTGAGGACTACGCAACTATATACACTGAGAGGTGTGAGCTATCTAGTTACCCCTATTCTAACCCCTATTCCAAAATGCGCTTCAATGATGGATAGAGCTGCGGATGAAAACAGAATGAAAAGTCTCAACGTCGAAGGATAAGCTCATTTATACCCTTCGCTTACTGTAATTGCGAGGATGCTGTCATCGCATTCTCATCCTTATATACGTGTTTCGGTTAGCTTAGGCTTATCCGGGACAGAATCGCCTTCGGGCGAATTCCGGAAGTTAATATTCGATGGTCTCAGTATAGTTTGCATCTGGTTAGGGTTAGATGAGGGAAACTGCCCCGGAGTCCTCGTTAGCTCGAAATATTCTCGTCCAGCTGTAGTTCTTTTCTGAGCGTTTGACGGCATGGAAGAATCTTCGACAACTAGATTATCGAGACCCGGAGAGCTTTGGAGACCCCTAGGCCTGCCTACGTTAGTGGTCATTGTGTTATCGTGGAAACTGTCAGGATCCTGTAGAACCAGATTATACAGTTGCGTGTCGAGCCGACGAAAGTGAACGAAGCTTTTCAATCCACATCGGCATGGTTTTAATGTATCATCGATTATAAGCAGGGACTTTTCAGCAACCTTTCAATCTTTAAATGAAGTCTCACGATATCGGCCTCTGCCGCATGACTATCTCTATGCGGAGGCTATCTTCTAGGGACCCGATACTTGCCGAACTGGCTACGCCACTTTGCGTAAAAGCCCATATTACCTGGCCTCTAGAATGATAGGGTGCCCTTTCTGCATCCGAGGGTTGGACAGCATGTAATAACAATCCAGTGCCGGTCATGCGCAACCCTAGTGGGTGCTAGGCATATGTCGCTACTGATACGCGTACCGCCAGGCTCCAGATCGACGAACGAAGCCATTAGCTGTATAAATCGTCGAGAGCAGCGAATTGCATCACAGCTGCGTATGGATTATCTATAGCCAAGCTGCGCTTGGCCGCTTCGCCCTTGTCTGGCTGGCACATAACCTTGTCTTCCGTCCCCAGCTGGTGGTTGATGTGCAGCCGAGAACGGAATTATGCGCTAGGAGATCCCGAAGTATCCCCATCTCTTATAGACCCGTGATATACTACCCCGCGGTCGTTTCCAATGGATATATTGTATTTGTGAGTTTTTAGTCAATATTTCCATCGATGCAAAGGTTGCTTATCATGGTTCAACGATGACTCTAAACCGGGCATTAACGGAGATCTCCAAACGTGCAGAGCAGGTGTATCGGGGCTTCGAGGACTCAGACAATATCTCGCTGCCCGAGCCTCTGAAATCAGTCATGCAGGACACTTGGAAAGGCTCTTCTTTAGGGTCACATCCGAACCAAGCTGTTTATATAGCAATTCTCGTCCTTATCATCATTACTAGCACAGCAACATTTATTCTCAGAAGAAAGAGGATCAGTCAATATGCCGTCCGGCCTCCCACTCCTACTACGCAGGGGCTCGAGAAAGCGGCACAGCGCAATTCAAAGACGCAAGCACGTGAAACGGGAAAGTGGACGTCATCAGACTTCCGCATGCCCAAGCCGGAACCGTATCCGGATTGGTCAATCGAGCATACGAAACCGCTTCCTTACCGACCATTCCGTTACGGACCAAAGTACAACGTCACGATGGGCCTCCGCTCGGTGAAGCACGTAGACTGGATCGAATTGGATAACCACTACCCCCGCTTCCACGCTGATAAGAAGCGACGGATCGCGGAACGGGGTCCGAAGCTCTGCAAGACTGCGCCCGAAGCCTACCCGGCCGCGGTCGAACTCCTCGAAGATCTCGTGGATTACTTGCCGGCACGGTATCCGTCGCTCTACCGCCGGACGGAAGTCGGCTTGGACAACCTGTGGTCTGGCGAGCGCTTCGACATTGTCACCCGGCCGCTCGCGGAGGATCCGATGCAGATGTGCGCCCGTCTCGTCCAGGATGACCTCGCAATCATGATCGAAAAGCCGGATGGTCAGTACTACTTGCTCGCGGGCGCCATCGTCCTGCCGGGCTTCTGGCGCCTCGAGGATAAGTACGGCATGCCGCTGTCGGAGATCCACACCTCTGGGCACGTGCCGCAGTTCAGGGAGAAGCTCGAGAAGGGCATGATGAACTTCTTCCGGCGCCTCAAGCCGGAAGAGATGGTCGCGCGAAATAACTATTTCTTCCAGGTGGACGGGGATCTCGGCTGGTCCAGCAGCATCGGACCCGAAGACTCTCTGGACGCCAGCTGGAAGACCGCGGAGAAGAACCGCGCCATCGAGCATCATTTCTTCCGCTCTGAGAGACAGACGCTACGGCGCTTGCCGAAGAGCGGAGGGGTTGTCTTTACCATCAGGACGTACTTCCATCCCATCGAGGAGGTCGCGGAGGAAGACTACGTGCCGGGGAGACTGGCTAGTGCGATAAGGAGCTGGGGTGACGACGTGAGTCGATATAAGGGGAAGGAGAAATATGGCGAAGTGTTGCTTGAATATTTGGACAAGAAACATGAGGAACAGACAGCAAGCGGCCTGGATCTGAGCCGCGAGGAAGAGGTGCGGGCGTATCCCTATTAGAGAGAATCACATTCAAAGAGCAGAAATGATGAGCAAGCGAATTGACTGGTGCGGGTTGTCGAGATTCTGTGTTCCTCTTCAAGTTTACCCGGCCGTATAAAATAGCGTTAGTATTTCACGGTAAGCGAGTTCTGAGCATACTGAAGACAAAGATTGCTTTGCTTTTCTTAGTGGCCATTGTGTAGGGGTTAAATTAAAGGAGACGGAGCAATACGCATCGAGGGAAGCGAGGAGTTACGGCGGCTGCTGTTCGCTTGACAGGCGGCGACACTTGCAGCTGCCAAGGCTCCAAGCTGCTTCAAAGACCCTGGAACAATTGCACCTCCGAAACGCCGATAACCACCAGCTGGAGCTTACCGTAGGTAAGGTAAGGTAGGTAGGTACCTAGCTTTATCGACAACATCATAGAGCTTGGAACTCCCACCACCTCCTTGGGTAAAGCTTGCTCTCAGGCAGACGATGTGATTGTTGTTCACTGCGCCGCCGCGATAACACAACCTCGATGGAGTCCGCACCAGCAGCGCCAGGCACTTTGAGCTGGCGCTTAAGCTCGCACCCAATTACCCTCCTTACCTTTCTTGCCTTTCGCATGTGTAAGTTGTCCTAGCGAGCGTCTACCTAGAGTGTAGTCGAGACTGGGACTCGATGTTATCTACGTCTATGCAGCCCAGTAGTCGCCCTGCTCAGAAGCGCACTCATTCACTACCATGATGTTTCCGGATGATTCCTAATCGCTCTCCAATAGCCTCCCTCCTCGTGTACCTCTTCGGCGTCCTCTTCACGGACAACATGGTCATGATCTTCATCATCACGATCCTGCTGCTGGCCACCGACTTCTACTACCTGAAGAACATCGCCGGGCGCCGACTGGTCGGGCTGCGGTGGTGGAACGAGGTCGACCCCGGCTCGGGCGACAGCCACTGGGTCTTCGAGAGCAGCGAGCCCGGCACCAAGACCATCAACCCCACCGACAGCCGCTTCTTCTGGCTCGCCATCTACTGCCAGCCCGTCCTGTGGGTCGCGCTCGCCATCCTGGCCATCGTGCGCCTGAAGTTCATGTGGCTGCCGCTTGTCGGTGAGTCTCGGTGTCGTTGCTACCCCGCGCGGAAGGCGACGAAGTTGCTGATATGTCTCTTGCTGTGTAGCCATCGCCCTTACCCTTACCATCACCAACAGTCTCGCTTTCTCTCGTTGCGACAAGTTTAGCCAGGCGTCGAACCTCGCAGGCAGCGCCCTATATTCAAGCAATCTGGCTGGTAGCATTGCAAGCAACATGGTCGGCCGTATATTCACATTCGGCCGTGGCTAGACCTATCGTTATGCGAAGAGAATGTACGAGTATGCGTGTGGTGCTCCAGGGATATGGCTGATTCTGCTTTAGAATGCGATCGAGCCCATACCGCGGTTTATGGTTCCTTGTTATTCATGGAAGCGCAGCAGTTCAACAATGACTCGTGTGAAAATCTCGATTAAGGGATCAGGATGGAAACATGTTGCGAAGGGAGTATAGACCCTGCTTAGGTGCCTCCTTTTATGGGCATTTTCTAGTCAGCGTGGTGTACTTTTCGGTATTCTAACCCAGAGCGTTCTTCATACCAAATGCTATGCCAAGAAATGGACCGTGACAATATCAGTGTGTTGACTTTTGGGCTTCTCTTAGACACAGCCAATTACCACAGTATGCAACTGTGACCGAAACCCTGACTTGCTTATGCCCCTTGAACCCATGACTTGCCAGTCCTCCGTATTTAGGCTACAGATACTACGTCTTTACAATCCACTCAAGGCCCAGGTGCAGAAATAGTGGTTTAACTCAGCATGGGATGCGAATAAATCATCTAGGGGGGGGGGGGGGGGGGGGGGGGGGGGGGGGGGGGGGGGGGGGGGGGCGGCGGGGGGGGGGGGGGGGGGGGGGTCG
>QJNS01000206.1:108154-134989 GCA_004154925.1 Monosporascus cannonballus
GGGGCGGCGAATAAAGCCCCTCCCCCCCCCCCCCCTCAGGTCACGTATTCCTCGGCGCTGCAGGCCGTACCACGGCCTTAGCCCGGGCCTTAGCCCGGGGCTTAGCCAAGTTGGAACGAGGGCTGCCAGGCGGCAATGATGCTGCAACGGCGCCGGATGTCAGGGGCGGCTTGTATGCCTGCGAAACTCATAACTCTGGGCTTGGCCCCCCTTTCCCGGTGGTAACCGTAACATGTCCTTAAAGGCATCCCGGTAGCAATAGATAGTCCCGGCGGACGGCGCATTGGTAACGGGGTGAAAACGATGTGTCCGACCCGTGCGTCGGCCAGGAGCGCCCGCAAGGCTGACGAAGGCTCGACGGGCTCAACGTGACTCCGACGCATCCCGAGACGATTGAAGCGTATATGCCCGACATAGCCAACGCAGGTACAACCGCCAACCTATCGTGCCGGCGGATGACCGAATCCGCCTACCGATGTCAACAGCGACAGGGGCGTTAGCCGTCCAAGACACACTCGGAGCGAGGCACATCATCGAAGCCAAGGAGGCGCTTGTTCCCAGATAGTAGCGTATCACGCAGTCAACGATAGACACTCCACGAGCGGAGGCCGCGGATATCCTCAACATCTCCAATTTTGTTCCGAACTTCGATTGCACCGGGGTATACATACAGCCCAGCGTCCCGCACGTCCGGTAATTTCCTCATCATGCATTACATATCGTACCCGGAAGGCAGCCGGGGACGTGCCCCGTTCGCGAGCCCTCGGCCCAACTGAAGAGCGAATGTATACATATAGGCGTGGCACACCGTACAAGCACGGATCATCCTTCCAGAAAACACGCCTGGGGGTATGGAGCAAAAAAAAAATTAAAAAAAAAATAACTCCACGCAAAAACATGCTACGGACAACGCAAAAGGTTTTCTTCCCCCGTTTCCGAGCCCCCTCCCCCCGGGGCTATTGCCGCGCCTGACTGTGGCGGTGACCCGCCTCCTCGATGGCGGCGTCCAGCTGGCGCTCCTCCTCCTCGAGCCTCCGGATCTCCTCCACCGTCATGCCCTCCTCGACGAGGTGCGCGTAGCGCGAGGCGATGGGCTGTTGCTGGTGCTGGCTGGCGGCACCGGCCTCGCCTCCCGGACCCCGCTGCTGCTGCTGCTCGTGAAGAACCGGAGACGGCTCGTTCAGGGATGTCGCCGTCGGCGTCGTGACCGCCGTCCCCGGCGCCACCACGTGGTCGCTGTACGGCGCGTACGGGGCCGCCACGGCGGTGGGGTCGCCGTGGTGGGCGACGGGCGCGGAGGGGGGGTCGTACACCGGGTGGGACGATGACTCGGTCAGGCCGGCCGCCTCCTTCTCGGGCATCATGGCGACGGCGCCCGAGTCGGAGCCGTAGCCCACCTCGTGAGCGCGGACCAGCGGGCGCCCGGATTGGCGCCGGCGTAGGCAGAACCACACCAAGAGGCCGGCGACGGCTAGGAGCCCGACGCCAATGCCGACCGCGATACCCGCGATGGCACCCGTGCTCAGACCACCCGTGCTCTGTCCACTGTTGTCTTCCGCAGTGGGAATCGACGTGCCGAGGCCAGCGCCTTGGGAGGGACCCCCCAATGTAGGGCTCGGGGTCGGCGGGGACGAGCTCCCAGTGGGAACATCCGTAGTCGTCGGGATCAGATGAACTTCAACTTTGTCCCGCTTTATCCGATCCGGACCCTGCGTTATGACCTCGTTGGGGCTAATCCCCCTATTGTAGTTGATGCTAAATGGTGGACTATAGCTTTTGCCGGTATGCGTGTCGTTCCATAGTTCAAATTCCATATAAAGGACACCGGAATCCCACACATTGCTGAAATAATCTGGGCTCGAACTGATGGGAAGCACCGTGATATTTACCCCATCGGCCCGACCGTATGCTGGTCAGAATTGTCAGCTATCCACTTTTCTCCAGTTCTGGCTTTCAGAAAGTGTAAGCCTACACGGTAGTATCGGGATGCGCCCTCCGCTGTTGTCTATGCCTTCATCCCGCCCAACTAGAATGCGGGTAAAATTTCCTGCCATGTTGCTTTCCGCGATCAAGGCATCTTCTTCACCGTCCATAATCCCACTCTTGTACAAGTACACATCTGTGACTGCTAGGTTCAAGTTGGGGGCAGTAGTCCAAATAATCTGAGCATCCCCGCGAGTGTCCGCGCCAACCGTTGACGTCGTAAACGTGTCTCCGAAATTTATGAGGGCCGGGGGCGTCTGTCCCGTTCCTCTTGAAGGCGCTGCTACCTCTTCTTGACCGGTAACTACTCCTAACAAGCCGGCAAAATGCCCCATTTTTGAGACATCGAGCCGCATTATCGTAATCACAACGCTAGACCGCGTCGGTTGATGACCCTAAACTCGAGAGTTCCGATCCCTATAGGTCCTAAATTCATGTCCAGCTCTGAGTTATCATCCGTCAAATCGATTCAATCACGCCGTGTCGATTTCGAGAGAGGCGTGGTTTGGGTGTCGCAATAAGCGACGATGATGACGAGGAGGCCGGCGAAAGCAGAATCAGTCGGAGAATGACTCGCAGAATCACTAGGACTTCGAAACAACCGCCACGAAGAAGGCGAATGAACAAAAGCCGTGAGAGACTGAAAGGAGGGAAGGAACTGCGAGGGAAGCAGGGGGCTTTCCCGGCGAGGATCCGATCTCCACTGGAAATCCTTGGGAACTGTGAGCCCAGCCCAGCCAGCTATCGAACAATGTTGTTCAATAAGTGTGAGCGCCAACCAAGCCACGGCCAACAGACTGAGCTTCTGGCCAATGAGCAACGGGTGGGATGATAGCATGGCTACCAATCCCAGGAGCGATATCTTCGCCAAGGGCCAAGCGACCGACTGGGACGGTACGAAATACTTACAAAGGAGAAGCCGGCACCTCTCTTTTCGGGCACGGACGTTGATGCCCACGAGAGGCTTGCTGTAATGCGCGTTACCTACGCCTTATTGTAGTAGCACGTATGACGGAGCAAGTCGGGGCCGCTTGACTGTGTATCTGGCCCACTATATGGGCTGTGCACGCCTCCTGCGAGCGAATCGAAGGAACCACCGTAACGCTCACTTGAAGTGGATTGACCCATCGTTGAATAAACCCCGGCTTGTAGAGAATGAACGGGGAATCTGGTTGTGACAATGGGAGTTCGAAAGGTGCACCTGCAACTTGCGCTGCTATTACGGCCGTCCAAGCATAGAGCTACGTAGTCTGTAGGGAAGTCAATCGCTGTGAAGTTTCGGCTTGGATCGTGACTATCCCACTGGGCGACACTGCAGGCTGACTGCCGGACAAATGATACACGCGTGCATGGCGGCCAGAGTAAGCGACTCTGTGCATTAAGCAATCCGCCTGTCAGCAGTGGCCCCGGTTGCTTACTGCCTGACTACGTATACGTACAGTATATTGATATCCATGGGCGCATCTATGCACATATACAATCCTTACCGGACAGTCCATGACCTTCGAACGACGGGGTATTTGGACTTAGCGGCCGTTCTTGGGTTTCATCCGCCATTGGAGACGAGGGCAACAGACATGTAGATAGTGGGGGCGGGTGGCAGACTAACCTTGAGTATTGTTCATCCCATCAGCAACCAGCGTACAGCCGTCGCAAGAATCTCCTTCACCGAAGTGGCTTTGAAACCATCTTCAACCCTACCTACCTGTTTGCGAAACGGAGTCGACCGTGGGTTGAAAAGACTTGGCCACAGTAAAAGTAAGACGGGCAAGGATGGGGCTGAGAGTGCACGCGTAAGGGCTACATTGGTGTGGTAAAGATGCGAATGCAGAGAAACTCGCAACTGATCCTTTCGATCATTTCTTTTGACATTCCTCGACACACCTCGGATAACTAGCGGCCCCACAAGAAGTTCGAGGATCCGGGGCCCTGCTGCAACTAGCTGTTTTTAGCCTTTCGGCTGCTTCTAGGGTAGAGCTAGGGGTCCCCGTGTGCAATAAATAGTAACAGCCTCCACTGTTTACGTCTCCCTCCACGAAGAACTCTGTTAACCCCGAGTCAGCGAGAAATTTTTTTGTGCCGAACGGTTGCGCGGTGTTTTATCCTAGTCCGGCCTGCCAGACCATCTCACCTGAAGCCTCTTGTATCCTGTGAAACTTTCTGACTGTTTAAAGAGTATGACGGGGGAAGTAGATGTTAACCCAACGTTGCTGCTATTTGGGGACACCGGACCCCCCGCACTCACGTAACCCCATCCTCAAACCCCCTTTTTCCCGCTTGATGAGATCATATGGTTACACAGTATCCGGCCACGGCGCTGACGGCGAACCAGGCTGTGATAAATTACGGAGACGAGAAGCGGAAATCCTTCCGCTCCCCCTTCGTCTGATGGTTGAAACAGCCCTAGCGGTTCGCCTGCAGTGCTAGAATGTGATGTTTCGTCCATTGGGTTGCTTTGAAACACTTTGGCGATGATATCTTGCACCACACGCATCGCCGATATCCAGAAGATCGCCAAACAGGACGTGGAGAAACAATGCGTCTTTGATGCGGAGTCGAGCGTTTCCAAGTGGATTCTGCCGGCGGGAATTAAAAGTACCTCCCAGACTGCCATAGAGTCCATCCATTCTTACTACATCTACGGGGACATATACAAATCAGGTGCCTATGCAAACCACCACGGCCTGCAGCGCCGATCCAGGAGGACCAGAATTCAGTTACCTAACTTATTAGAATTATTTTTCAAGTTAAGCGCCCTCCCCCAAAGCCCCCAGTCCCATGAGTCCAGACATCACCGCTCCCGAGAAACGTCCCGTCGCTGGTGAAGCCACAGGCTGAAGCCCTGCGAGTCTTCAAAGGATATCTATCACCATCTAGCATCCCGTCCCGTAGTCCTGCCCGAAATATCCGCGCCAAAGCCCGCCGAAATGCGTTTTATATAGAAGGTAGATGCGATATTGTCCTCCGTTACCCCTGAAGTCTGCGCTGCGCACACTAAGCGCCGCTACTTAACGCCGCTACAGTACACCAGCAGCGCCTAATAGCCTGGAACTAGTAGATAGGGCCAGTCACCGCCCTCCGCAGGAGCTCCGTAGACAAGGAACGGTGGATCCTCGTCTGCTTGCCAACCTTGTCGCGCGCCTTCCGTGCGCAGCCGTCGACCGGGCCGGCAATGGGGCCGGATCTGACCTGGACGCCCCGGGACAGCACCGTAGCCCCTCGGCGCTTATACAGAAGAGGGGCTAGGGCCGGGCAAGGTCGTCCGTGTGAGGAGCTCTATTCATGTGTAAGGGACAGGGGATCCTGCATTATGAGGGTCCCTCTGGCTATGGCTTGATTGATGGGATAATTTCCAGACAGCTATATATAAGCGGCGGGATACTACTCTCATCTATTAGTCGATGGGAGGTTACCCGGCTATTTATAAATCGTGGAGTCTCTTGGGTAGATACCCCAACCAGTTATGGAGGTTGCGCTGGCAGTACTTAAGTGTGAAAATTACCTGGAATGTACAGACTGACCGACCTGATAGGTGGCAAAAGTGATTTGAGGTAGCTCTGAAGCTATAGGTGCGTAGAACAACCGCATCTCCTCCCTCAATGGAGACTGTGTAAGGGGGTACCTTCGCACTCTCTACCCTAGACAACGGGGATTCCACCTCATGACGATCGAGCCTCAGCGACGAGATGTCACCGTCCAAGCCGCAGGTTCGGGTCTCGGGTGAATAGTGAACAGCCAGGCATTCAACCAGCTAACCCTCTAGGTATATAGGTAGGTAGGTATGCGTACACCCTTCACCATGCTGTCCCTCTACTCTATCCCCCCTAATTTCTACCCCCCACGACTACGTACTATTACGTACTACCTCCTGATTAAAATCCCAAGAAACGCCCGCCCCTGCCGTTCTGCCGGTAAAAGTAGATAGATATTAATATATACAAATGCAACCAACCAACCAACCAACGACCAGTCGATGCGGATAAAGAGAGACTCAAGCTTGGACACCAAGCTCGAAAATAACATATAGAAGAAAAACGCTATGAATGAGCCCGTCCATCGCCTGTGCTCCCCTTGGCCAAACCCAACCGGACGGCTGAATTAAGTATTTAGAGTCCTTTATACGAGAGGCGCACATACTCGTTTCGACGTCTCAAAATCACACTTACGCTTGTCTGTCTCTTTTCTCATC
The DNA here is from genome assembly GCA_004154925.1 of Monosporascus cannonballus. Taxonomy (NCBI): domain Eukaryota; kingdom Fungi; phylum Ascomycota; class Sordariomycetes; order Xylariales; genus Monosporascus; species Monosporascus cannonballus. The sequence goes on from QJNS01000206.1 coordinate 114,327, forward strand.
ATACGTACGCACGGAAATAAAAGAGTACAACGGGATGGTCTGGCTTGCGTTCCATTCAGTCATCCGGTACCGGCAATTGGTTGGTATCACGCGAAGGTCAGCGAGATCTCCTTCTCCTTGCCGAAGTCCTCGTCGTCCAGGTCGGCCCAGGGGTCCGCGAGCGCCACGTTCGGGGCCGTGTTGGCGCTCCTGCTGATCTCCGGCCTGCCGGGGGAAGGCGGCGACGCCGCACCCGCGCGCAACGGGCCGGAAGAATTATTGCTGTGGCTCGTGTAATAATAGGGGGCGTCCCTGTCCCTGTCGGTATCCCTGACCCGGGCCGGGGCCGAGTCGTCGAATGACGTGTCGAACGTCATCTGGATCTCGTCGTCGGCGGGGTTTCCCCACGCGCTGCTACTGCTGCTCTGGTCGGCGGCATAGGCCGGAGGACGCTCCTGGGACAGCCGCTGTCGCGTGGCGAGCGCGGCGTCCGCGCTCTTGGTCCCGCGCAGGGAGTCCCGCGGGTTATTGCTATCATCATTGTACGAGGCCTGGGGCTGCTCCACGGCGAGTTTCATGGGGGGCAGCGTCGACTGCAGCTCCTTGGCCTGCAGCTCGTCGCTGGCGAGCTCGGCGCGGATGGCGTCGACGTCGAAGAGGACGCCGTGGTTGTTGCCGTGCTTGTCCTCTGTCCTCGTCGGGTCTCCGCCAGCAGGGCCCCTGTTGTCCTCGTACACCTCCCACTCCGCGCGGGCCGCCTTCTTCTTCCGGCCGAATATGCCCCAGCCGCCGCCCTTCTTGGAGCTCTCCTCTTTCTCGAGCTGCTTGCGGGCCTCCTCGATCTCGTTGATGATCTCCCGTTGCCGCTCCTGATGGTTTTCGGGGTCGGGGTCCTCGATCTCGACGAACTCGTCGCTCTCGACTACCCAGCCGCACTCTCTAAGTAGTCTGGGCATCGCCGTCCTGTACTCCATGTGGCCGACGACGAACTCGGTGCAATCCTTATTCTCTAGGCCTGGTATATCCTCTATGGCTGCCAAGCCCGCCACTCGCCGAATGCCGCCGTTCGTCAGGCGGAAGAGGTAGCCCAGAATCCAGTCCGTCCTGTTGTACCCGTTCACCCACCTGCCCGAGACGACCGTCCGGCATTTTAGATACTCCTCTTTCTTAACCACGATGGGTGACCCGAACATGTAGACATTCTGCACTAGACCGTAGGCGCCTTTTCGCGCAAGTTCCAGCAGGCAGGAGAAGATGACTCGCGAGCCAAGGGAGTACCCGACGAGAGTGATGGGTCGGGTGCCTAGGTTTCGGTCGACCAAGGAATCTGCTAGAATTAGGCCGGCAGACCACGCTCGGTCCAAAGAAACTGCCCAGGGATTGTCTACTAGATAAGCGAGCTTAGACAGCACGATGGGCAGCTGCAGGGCAGCCATCAGACCCATAAGCACCGTTGCGCCCAGCACCTGTTGGAGACTTTGGGTGACGGCCTGTAATAATCAGCACAGATGCTAACGAGGACGATAAGATACCTTGGGTGGTAACAATGAGCCGCTCACCTCCGTTGCCAAGATGTTGATGGTGTCTCCCATACTGGTCAGCATCTCCGGCTCCCACAAGATCGAGTATATATCGCCCATGATGGGGTCAACCGTACTAAACGGCAGACGAATATCATCGTGCTTGCTAGACAGCCACCCGGAAATGGTCACGATGAGGTTTACCCGCTTATTGTTGTGCAGTGGTCGGTATTCAAAGGTCCTCACGGCCCCCGTCCGTCGGTTGGCAGCTTTGCCGCCCATGTAACTACCAGATGCGGCAGCGCCGGAGGTGATAATGGCCGCCCCACCCGCCCCGGCCAGGAAAGAACTCGTGCCGCCCACTCCGATCGCCGTGAAACCGGTTGCGAGACCGGCACCGATCAGCGGCGCCATGAGACCAGCCGAAAGACCAATAACCAGGCCGCCCCCGACGGTCGCCAGGCCCATCATGAGGTACCTTCGCTTGAGCGCCATCTTCCGTCTATTCTCGAGATGCTCTTCCTCGTTCCAATTCTCCTTCTCTGCCTGCTGTTGCATTTCCAAAGCATCGGTGACGCGCTTCTCAAACTTGCAGATATCTATCCAATCAACCTCCAGGTCTTTCGCTACGCGCTCTAATAAGACTCGTGACCGTGCGTCGTATACTGAGTCTGCGATTAGGACGAGGAAGAGATCGCAAAGCACCGTCCACCGTAAATCTATCTCGATTTTGGCTGTCCGCGGTAGTTGCGACGGAGACTTGACCTCCGGCCAATCCCCATCGTTGTGACTTTCGTACGGGGGAGGTGCCGGCGAGACTGGTTCGCTGATGGATATAGACTGCCGTGGGCTCGCGAGCGAGGACATGCTCGGAGTAGACCTTCCCGACTTCCCCGCCATAGGGTTCTTCACTCTCGCGTTCTGCATGAGGACGGGGGTGAGATCCCGGGGCATGACTCCGTGTTCCGCCAGCTGTTCGATCATGACCTGCTCGGCCTGGTTGATCTCCATGTGCGCATAGAGGCGAATCATGATCTTCTGCGACCACATCTTCATGGCCTCGGCCGCCGTCTGGACCTCTCTCTTCACCTTCTTGGGGCCGTCCATAGCCTCCGCGGCCTTGACCATTTCTACTAGTTCGAGACGCGTGACGCCTACGTATGCTATCCTCTGGCCCTCGGTCAGAAGGTCTTTAGTAGCCTGTAACTGGGAGACGGCATCGCGCTGTTCCTCGTCCGCACCGGCTATGCTCGTGGTTTTGACATTGTTGAAGAGATATCGAGTGTTGTCATCCATACTGGTCACCGACTCAGCGTCGTCATCATCCAGTACCCTCGTGTAGCCCTTGCCGGCACCTCCTAGTCCGGCATAGCCATACTTCTCATCCTCCTCGGCGTTGTGCTCCTTAGCTATTAACCTATTATCGTCGTCATATATATCGTAGGGCGCGTATGCCGGCATAGTTTGCCATTCTCCATCGTCATCTTTCTCTACTTCTTTAGGGGCTGCCACCTGCTGATGCGAAAACTCGGATATACCCTTGGCTGAGCTGGCTATGCTTATATTCCGGGTGTGTTGGGCAGCAGCAGCCTTTTCTGCCTGTTCGTCCTGCTTGCTGGATGCAATCTCCTCGATCGAAGGCCCCGAGATAGCCCGCGTATCACTGTCTAATGTGCTACGACGTTTAGTCGTCTTAGATGCTTCCGTATTTTCGCTCGGGACCGGACCGTTCGGTAACACTTCCGCCGCGGGACTCGGCTCATCCCTGCTCCTGTTCTCTATCTGCGGAGGCACGGGCGTTTGGGGCTCCTCGATCTCCTTTGACGTGACTTCGGCGGCGCGCTCCGGTACGGGAGTGGACGAAGCGTCTTGAAACACGTCACGGTCGCTATTATCGGCCAGGGCTTTGTTTAACTTCCTCTGGTGGGTTGGAACCTCCAGTTCCTCCTCCTCTCCTTCAGCTCCCTTCCTTTCTGGGTAACCCGGGCTCGATCCCTGCTTTTCTTCCGAATTGCTTGCTACCGCTTCATGTGTCCTACTCTCATCACCTCCCACTCCGTAGGCCGAGCTACTTTCACCCTCATTTCCGGCAGGCAGCTCAGGGTTCACATATCTCCTGATAGGCAGACCGAAGTCGTCGAATTCTTGCACGTCCCCCGCCGTCATTGGAGTGTTCTGTTCTTTCGCATGGACGCTGTTATTGGTGCTAGAAATTGTGTGGATTGGCTGGCTCGGCGGCTTGATATTTGACGGTGGTGGTTCATCGGGGTTGGCCATCGTTTAGGCTATCATCGGGGAAGATTTTGTAAATAGACTCGGCCTGTGGGCGCGATGATGTCTCGATTCAACGCAAAAGGGCAGTTCCCCACGGTCCGGAATACAAGTGGAGTCGGGTAGCGACTTCGATGTGAAATGAGATTTAGCTCCAATTGCGCCCCCGCAAGTACATATACATACTAGTAACGTAAATTGATACGTTGATATGTCTCAGGGAGGAATCTACCCGTACGTGTCCGATGCCCTATCACTGTTCGGACCCCCAAGCCTGGTAAGCGGGATTCAATGTTGGCAAGCGAACAAAGCCGTTTTAGAGAAGCCGGTGCTTTTGTGGAATGCCATTCCGGCAATACTTCATTCAGGACCAGATACAATGCTGTAAGCACAGAGGCTACAGGTAAACCCCATCCATCACGTTGAATGGCGCACTACTTTGCAAGTGTTCCAGTGGATACGGCAGGTCTAGACTCGCACAGGTTAGTAGCCAAGGAGGGGCAGTGCCCGGGCGTTTCAGGCGGTCGGATAAGGCCGCGTGCCACTATTGATAGGTAACTACCAAAGGTCGGTCGACAGTGCCGGCCCAACCGTCTCCAAAAACTCCGCGTCCGCATAATCCTTATCAACTTCGCCCATATCGCTTAAGATTCGCGGAGACTCGAACGGAATAGATACAAGGTACGTCGGTAGCGTATATGAGCAGAGTGATACGTTCGGTTGAGCCGAGGTATGAAGTTGCATGATGGTATCAATTGCGCTCTATATCTTCCTGGATGTAAAGACAACGGCGCCTCCTAAGTGACTTCTCCATGACGTATAAACATAACGACGCCTTTTCGCGCGCTATTCCGATAGGAACCCAGCCGGACAAGAACACCCCTTGCGCTTCAGAGTTTCCAACACAAACTCATGTGCCGTTCCCCGTAGGTCCAGCAGCGTCACCATTCGCACCGCTGCTCTTGTGCTTACGCTTTCGTTTCTTCTTCAGCTGCTCTATCGTACCAGCATCGTCACCCTCCGCCTTCGGAGGGTCCTCCCTCTTCTCTTCCTTCGGCTTACTGTCTGGCTGGCCCGGCGTCTTCTTCTTCTTCTTGACGGATAGTGGGTTCGGTCCCTTAGGCCCCTTTTTCTTCTTCTTCTTTTCCGGCGCCTTCGTTGCCTCGCCGCTCTTTGCTCCGCTCTTTGCTCCGCTCTTACTGCCGTTGCCGTCTTCGTCCTCGGAGTCGTCGTCCCGCTTCCTCTTGCCGCTGGGCATCAAGATCTCCGCCCTGAATTTCTTGCGCTCCTCGGCCGAGCGCACCTTCGCCGTGGCGGCGGCCATGGGCTCCATAAGCACGACGGAGCGTCGGATGAAGATAAGGGGCACGCCCGGTATCTGGCGGAGGGAGGCGCGCAGATGGTCGTCGTTGACGGCGCACACGTAACGGTGCTTGTTGACGCCGTTTTTCTTGGGGTCAACTACCGAGTTGACGCACTCGTAGGAACTGAGGGGTTCTGGATATTGATCCGGGTGGTGGCCGCAGCGTCTCCGCTCGAATTTTTCTTTCGCCAGCTCAATGGCTTCTCGTACTGCTGGCTCGGAATTACGGGCATAGAGCTATTTAGGACCAATTCGTGAGCAAATAAGAGGCTCGCTGCAACGAAGGGCTCTTCGGGGGTAGTAAGTCGGAAACGAGAGCTAGAAAGTCGGAAGCTACTCACATGTCGCATTGAACATTGCGTTATCACTGCGAATGCTTGATTAGAATCTTCGTCTCATGAAGACCAGACAGGAAAGACCTACGGGGCTTGACCTCTCCATGCAGGGTGTCTTCTAACCGGCGTATAATATCCATCTTACATTTAACCGACTCCAGGAGGAACTCCGCATCGACGACGACCTGGTACGGGACGTGGAAGCCGAAACCCATGGAAAATTGTTCCATGAGTTTGCGGTACTGTTTAGATCTTTTCGCGCGAGGCATCCTCTCGACAGCAAGGTGCCTGGGGATCTCCAAAGCAGTCGCGCTATGAGTCGTGAAATAGGTTGGGACTACGGGATTAGAAGATCGAGTTTTGAGGCTGGGCGTGACGTATTACTTTCGCGCGACAACGTCATTCCTTTGCAGTTGAGAACAGTCAGTTGTCGAGTCGAAGCTTGGAATCGCGGAGGGTTCTCTACGAAAAATCAAATGATCGAGGTCCGATAAGCTTATCGGCGCGGTTGGCCCCACTTATGCAAACATGCCTGGTGATCCCTGTATTGCGGCGTAGCGCGTTCAAGTCCCAAAATGCCTGCAATGCAACCTAACCTGCCTCCATGTAACATAGTATATTAATGGCTCTAGATAAACATATCCCGAATGAGCACTTGCCAGCTCGTATTCTTCCCCCAAAATGCGATGTATCGCTAATCCCCTAACGCCTACATTTATTGTAAAATTCCGGAGCTGTAATCAAGAGGTATCACAGAAAAAGACACATGTCTTTTACCAGAGCTCTCGCCTCAAGCCGGTCTAACACCAGGCGTCTGAGCTCAGTCGGACTCAACTTACATTCCGCCGACATAATGCAGCGACAGCGCTGATGTCGTCGAGTTTGCCTGAATTTTCAGTATATAGAGAGAAACAGGCGGAAAGTGAGTATCGCTTACCTCCCTCGCTAGCCAACCCCTCCTCGATAGCATGCTCCATGAAAGGACTCTCGGCAAACGGGTCGAGGGCGATCTTCTTGGCGGCTTTCACCAGCTCTTCAGCGACGAACGTCATGCCCCCATTCATGCCGTGGTCGCGGTCTCCCCCAGCCGGACCACCCTCACCTGCCTCCCAGCGCTCAACGCTTTTGGACACATTCTCGACTATCTCGTGAGTCCATAGGTTGTCGATGACGCCGTCGGACATGGCTAGCACGATGTCACCTTCTTGGAGCTCTACGGTATCCATGACAGCATTCTTGGCGGGTGTATCCGGACTATTCGTCCCCAGCTGTCTCGGGCAGTCGAACCAGTGCCATTGCTCCGTAGATTTGTAGATCATCTTCTGGTCTCTCGCGCGCACTACCATGACCTGGGAGTCGCCGAGATTCGTCACGTACAAGAGGGGCGTCGCGGTGGAAGTAGTATTGCGGTCACCCTTGTAGAAGAGCTGTGCACCTGTTGCTGTTGTTGTCCCCTGGCAATCGTTGGCGCCGGATGTAGCCTCGAGCGTGAGCTCATATGCCTGTTGCAAATACCGTACGGGGTCGGGATGGTATGGCTGGTCCGCCGGCCGCGCCTTGACGATGTCCTCCTGCATCGCGGACACCCAAAAATGCAGTATCAATCTCGACCACAGTCTGGGCTTGGCATTAGCAGCCGTATGACGACAATCACACACGTCTCCGGGTAATACCCTGCATGACCTCGCGGCCGAGCCGACCACGCGCCAACCCCATCGTTGGCGCATATAAAATGGTCGCTAGCATACACTGCATCGTCACCGTTGGTCCATCCACGGATCAGTTCGCCGCCGACGAATGCGCGCTTGTCGCGACTCTGATGGTGTGTGCTTAGGGGGTCCGAGAAGGAGCCCGACGGTGGCGATAAGAAAGGCGGGGGAAACGGTCGCGGTTTTCGCTTTGCGAAGAGAGCGAAACCGGTCTCGAAGCGGAACGGTAGTTTCGGGCACAGGTCCGGTAGCGGGGGAGTTTCAACGGCCGATGATGAAGGCGATGAAGCCACATCACGGCGCTGACGGGCCTGAAAGTAAGAGGGTGGATGCCATCGCGTTGGTTGTCGCGACGCCACTTGGTGCGGATATCGCAGCGGGTTTGATAAGTATGCTGGCAAAGGGAGAGGTGGTTTTCTCATTCCCACGACGAGGTCCACGAAGGCCTTGGTGCTACTTGTAAGACAGCCAGCTTGGGCACCCCGAACATGGAGCTTAGAAGATCGAGAGCTTGGTACTGGAGGTCACGATAAGAGAAGAGGTACATGTGGCCCGGGTTATTTGTAGCCTCCACAAATAACCTAGCGCTTGGAGGGGGATCAGCTTCGGGACGTTGCAACGCAGAGCACGTGTGAGTGGGTTTACTTACACGAATGACATCACTCAACCCCTGCCGTTCGCCTCCAGTTTTCCTTACAAAGACGATTTATATATGTTGGCAGAGTGAATACCATCTAACAGGCCCTTCAAATTCTTCCATTATATTCGAGGCTCGCATATTAAGGCTGTTTATGGGAATCACGTGAAACAATAATATCTCGCCATGCTTAGCAGTCCATTGGAGCTAATGCCTTCGACCTAGGTAATGTTCATGGAATGTCTCTATAGCTATGCTTTATACTCCTGCTGACCTCTTGTGAGAAAATCATAGTGGCCCAAGGGATATACCTGCGTAGTGTTGCACCAGCGGAGACGGATGGGTACATGAGCCGGTATTCGGCTATTCCGCGTGATACAATCTTGTAACTCACAATGCCCTAGTTAGGCACCTGAATCATATCCGGTGCTAGACCAGACCATGTCAGAAACGGTGCGACTGAGTTCGGCTGCCGAGCTGCAGCGCCCATTCATCCTCTAGTCACACGGCTGCAGAACGTGCAGCACGCCTCAACCTTGGCCAGACGGTCTGGGGGCCTGACTTTTCATATCCTTGGCTGATTACGGAAACCGGTACCACCGCCATGGAACTCTAAGCGGGAAATCCCACCCTGAGACCGCCGAGTATTGCCGACTTTGATGGTCTAGTCTAGATGATGAGAACACGCAAGATCTCTATGGAATCTGCTGCGATCGTTCTCATTGGTGTGAAGAAGATGCGAAACAAGATTCCTGCTGGCTGGTATATACTAGCTTGGTATCTACGAAGTAGTATCCTCCAATAAATAGTGTTAGGGCATCCATCCGGAATCCGCGCAACGACCGACGGAGTATACCTAATGCCCCAGCCATTCACCAGGGACCGACTTTAGCTCGAGGTACCAAGCAGTAGGCTACGTAAATGGGCTATAGCTTTGGAAAACTATTATATACCAACATATGCATGTCAGCGGAGGTTTCGTACATACCGACGCGCGTCCATGTTCAACACCTTAGAAGAGGTTACGTACAGCTGGGGCTCAGCTGGATTTACAAAAAGGACGGCGACAATCACCGGCAACGGTCCAAATGCAGAGGCCTCCCTCGCCAATCATCCACCGGCAACAATAACGAGAGCCGTATGGGGTACATGTAGGATTGACGCCCAGGCGTGCCAGGCCAGCCTTGGACAGCCACAGATGGATGCGGGAGACGGCGACAGCGGCGTAGGGCCTTTTACTACGCTGTCGTTTTCGCCGATATTGATGGCTTCAGGGGTTCCCGTCCACGTAGAGTTTGATGGCATATCTCTGCACCATGCGGGGACTTAGGAGTCCGTGGGACTCGTGGGAGCCCTGGAAATAAAATAAATATGTATACAGCACGCCTGCATGGAGAGCGGCAAGGCTGAATATAATTACCGACCTTGTATCCTCCCCATTAGGTACGTACTGTGCGTTACGGGTGGGCCTCTCAGCGGTGGCCCGCATGTATATGTGCAATATACATATACCGCACCTAGTGCTGTCGAATTCCAGCCCGCAGCATCATAGGTACCCAAGGCTTACCAAGAAGCATTGCGAAGTCGTACCCACCACCAGCGCCCATCCGGAGGCGGGCGTGAGAGAAAATTGCTCTCGGTGGATTTGCGACTATTATATTTAGTGAACGCAGCTCTAGTTGGGTTTAGCGGCAGATCGCGCAATAGTGTGCAACGTCTTTTGTTAGAAGTAGTCCTAACCGGGTAACTCATGCTTAGTTCGTTTGGAGATGGTTGTGCCGTGTCGTGAATTGATTGTCGGGTCATCGATTCGTGGGGTCTTGTCCTCCTCAAATAGTGCCTTGCATGGCCCAGCAAGCCCAAAGTGTGAGTAGCCCAGTGGCACACATAGCGACGCGTTCCGTGCCATGCGCCTGGTGTCATGTACCTATGTAGATTTACAAATTAAAAATGTCTCCGGTAGGCACTGTCCGTACCTACGATGCGTGCAGAAAACTCCGTGTTGAGGTTGTAATAAAAATGACGATGAAGCGAGCAGATTAGTCTTGAGTCGGGCACCAGACAGCCCATTAACCTTCAACATTGGAATATCAGTGTTTGGGGTCCATCGTGGCATTTTAAGTTTCTCTTACAAATGACGTAGATGACCATAAGTGTCGCCCTAAAAACATCCGTTATCAGGCTGACGTACCACCAATGCCTGTGTCAATCAGCCGGATGCCATGCCAGAAATGAAGATCCCGGTCCTGATAACTTGCGTGAGAAACTAGGGTCTCTAACAACTCTCCCCTCGACGTCGATCTTGGACCCCCACAATTCCATCAATTCAGCAACCCCCCAAAATGCAATAACTTTCAAGAAGGTTTTGGGCTCTTCGCTTGTTGATATTGGGGAGTATCTCGGTTCGGCGGCGTAATTTCTCTGCGTGGATCACGGCTGAAGACGCTACAGTCTAGGCTGGCTTCTTTGTAGGTCTTGGCCGGGTCAACGGTGACGAGATATCGCGGTATGGAGGTCCGACATACCCGCGGCTGCTGGTGGCACGACTTACATGGACAAAGAGCCCAAGACGTACAAAGAAGTTAGACTTCCCCTATTATTGATTTAATTATTATTATTATTATCATCATAGTAGGTCACATTGAGGAAAGGCCCAATAAGCCATAGCGAGCGATACGCTGGGGCAATTCCAAATAAGCCCTGCCCCGTAGCTGCTTACACATCTGGATCCGGATTCGCGTCTCTTGGGGCGTTTCCTTCCAGCAACAAATATTTCTATACCACTAAAGCGTCCCCCCGAACTGCGACGGCAACTGTCAACGACAACTCCATTGCCTTATCAATGGGGAAGGTCATCAAGGATATGTCGTAGTATCAAGTAGTTTCAAACTCTGCTGAATCTCTATCACCTCTTGCCCGAAAACAATAGAGAGCCTGCCTACCTATCGCATCACGTCAACCTGCACAAGACCATACAACCCTGGCTTCTGAAAGGGAGTGGCCTTACCCTTTTCTGGACGTCCCACCTTCTCGTATTGGTCCTGCCTGGGCTTGGTTTTTGTGATATAATCGGGAGAGCTACAAAACCGACCTCTCCCGCCCGCTACTTTGCGTTGAGGATTCTGTGCCCTTGCTGGATTCTTTCGCTTGCATTTTTTTTCTCTTTTGTCGATCCGCGTTCGTTCCCTTGGCTACCAACTACATACGCTTGTTTACTTTGTACAGCTTCGATTCGATCCGCTTCGCTTCTTACATATCCTTTGGTTGAGTTGTCGACGATCCGCCCAACATTTAAAACTATTTCCCCTGGAACACCAACCTAGTCGCTCTTCGTTTTACACACACCGCAGAATTGGCCAGCATTCCTGACCTAGTCGTCCCTTGTGGGACCCGCCAGCCGTACAATTTTCGGCTCGTCGACGGCTTTCCCCTTGAAGCAGCGTGATCGAGCGCCCTCCCGCAGCGTTCGAGGTGGTAGGTAGATGGTGTGTAGGCTGTGCTTTTTGGTAGGGCGGGTTCAGAGGTAGCTCGAAAGTCAAGATGGTTAAAAATCGAGGTATGTGTATTCTCGATTCTTTGCGTATCGCTTTTCAAATCGTTCCCCCAGCCGTGTTCCCATATTTTCACACCGATCTACCCGGAGTATCCTCTTGTTGATTCTGAGCTTCGTGCAAATATCCTGGAATCCTATCTGCGTCCACGCTATTTCCGCCATAACCCCCCATCCCCCTAGCATCGCTACCCGAGACCCCAGAACCCAAGAAGCTCGAACCAGCAACCCGGCAAACACGGCTGCTCGCGATGCTGGTATGGTCCCGCCGAAGCGGTCTGTCAGCTAGGCACATCCCTAGACCGTTTTTCGATATTAACTTACGTTTTGTATTGGAGCACATTTGGTTCATGTACTCCCCTCTCATACTTTATCCGAGATGGGTGTGGCCTCGAGGTTGCACTTTAAAAGTTATCCAGACTCAAGCCGCCACAGCTGACCAATTTCCACCTGTCTTTGTGCATCGTTGCTTGTTTGTCTCATCTTCAAAGCCACTTGGTTGACAGCCCTTTTTATGTTGCCTTGGCGATCAACCGTACTGCATGTGGTCATTCTACATATCCACCTACTATATACGCAACCTTCTCACCAATTCTCCCATCATCACTTTTAGTATAAGCCTGGCCCCCCGTCCTTACCTGACTCGTCATCCACGAGTTTGCTGTTAGTAGCAGCCGTGTGTAAGATGCGCTCCTAGAACCCAATTTCCGTCTCTCGGTTGTTTGGAACTTCGCCCCCGTTTACCCTTTTCTTTTTTCACCGTTGTTCGCTTTCATCTGACCTAGATATACTTTTATTCGGCTGCCTAACTCATACGAAGTCTCGTATGGGACTGTACGAATATTCTTCAGCTATTGTGGGTCTTTTCGTTCGGTTCTGCTAATCATTATTTGCCCAACGGACAGTGCTCTCGTTTATGTCACAATGGTCCACTTCGCCTAGGTCATCATCACCATCACCGCCGCCAATTAATCAAACTTCTTACGCCAATCGGAATTCGGCTTATCTCAAGAATCCTGCCGACAATAACGACAGCATCGACATCAAGAAGAAGCCCAGGAGACATACCATCACTAATTCTAACGGTAGCTCGACTAAGGGTTACGCCGCCCTATTAGACGGGCCTCGACCAACTAATTTTCACGAGTCTGCTTCAGCACCAATTCCATCATCATCGCCGCGCCATAGTCATGCGAATTCGCCTGTAGCAGACGACCTCCCCGATTCCTATAACCGTAGTCACTACAGGAGGCAAAGCCGCAGGTCCTCGCGACCCCTGTCGATGATCATGACCTACCAACCGCCCGTCATGGACGTCACCGAGGATACGATCCCCGAGCTTCAGCCGATTTTCCACTTTCTCAATGGCCACGCCAACAAACTATATCAGGAAGGCTATTTCCTGAAGCTAGACGACCAGAATATCCGTATGTCCCTAGTCTGTCCCTAGTCTGTCCCCGTCTTTCGGAAGACGGGGCCCCGCGTGTCCATGTCGGCTCTTGGCCTTTCTAACACACCACTAGAAGGGAAACCTAATCCCGATCGCACCTGGACCGAATGCTTCGCCCAACTCGTTGGTACCGTCTTATCGCTATGGGATGCCGCAGAATTGGATGCGGCCGGCGAGAATGGCGAGGTTCTACCAAAGTTCATCAACCTGACGGATGCGTCCATTAAGATGGTATGGCTATACCCCGCAGTCCTGGGCAAATACGATTCGGCTATGCTTCAATGATGCTCGGTATGAGGAGGCTGACTGGACGCTGCTAGATTGATTCCCTACCGACCAGGTCGAAAGAAGAACAGCCGCTCGAGAATATCCTCAGCATATCGACAGCAGGTCGGAATCGTTACCTGCTGCATTTCAACTCCCGCCAATCCCTTATCCAATGGACCGCCGGCATCCGACTCGCCATGTTCGAGCACTCTTCTCTGCAGGAAGCTTACACCGGTGCGTTAATCGCCGGCAAGGGTAAAACCCTACCCAACATCGGTGTGATCATGGAGAGGGCCCGCATCCCCGTGGAGATGTGGGTCAGGGTCAGGTTCGGCGCAGGTGTGCCTTGGAGGCGCTGCTGGTGCGCAATCACGCCTCCGGACGAGAAGGAATATGCGAAACTGCAGAAGGAGCTGAAGAAGAAGTCACCATACGACCGTTCCCACGCACCGGTCCTCAAGGGATCCATCAAGTTTTACGACCAGAGGAAGGAGGGGAAGAAACAGAAGAAGATGCAGCCGATAGCGACCATCACCGACGCCTATTCCGCCTACGCCTTGTACCCGCAGGCCAAGTCGCTAGTTGACGCGTCGACGCTACTCAAGATCGAGGGAGACATTACTATACATGGAGATCCACCGTCCTCTACTGAGGGATTCGTGTTCGTCATGCCTGAAGTTGCCCCGGCGGTCAGCGGCTTCGGGATGATGTTGAAGTACTTGTTCCCTACCTGGGATACCTTCGGCTTGTACGGGCGTCCGGGGAAGCTTGTCGCAAGCGTACTGGACCAACGGTCTCTGATGTTCGCCATGCCCAAGTCTAAGCGCTACGGTTATCTCGAAATACTGGATGTCTCAAGCGTGATTCTGACAGAAGGCAGCTCAAGCTGGAACGAAAGGGAATGGAGGAAACAGCTAAAGGAGCTGACGGGCGCGCGGATGAACGCGGCTGAAGAAGGCGGCGGCAGCAGCCCCGGATCCCGGCCGGAGAGTCGCTCCAAGCGGCTCAGTTTTGGTACGTCCACTGGCGGTCCCCCGAAACCGCGTGTCGGGTTCGCCGACGAACCTCCTCCCCCTCCCACTGCAGGCACTAGGAGCTCTCGTTCCTTTTCTCTCAACAGCCGGCCGGCTACCAGAGACGATTCGACTCCCGGTCAGAACGCGCCGTCCCCGTTGGGAGGCCCCCAGGCCCGCCACAGTAGGAATGTGTCGGACCCCCAACTGGCCGCGTCCCAACCACCGCAGCTGCGCCCTCACCAGGACAGTCCGTATTCGGCAAACCCCCTGTCAGGTCGCGGACCGAACCCCGCCCGGAATTTCGTAAACGATTTGTCTTCCACGCCCGAGCGCACCAGCTCAGACTCAGAACCCACGCCGATTGGCGATTTCGGAGCCATGCGGAACATGTCCACTCCAGAGCCGGTCTCCCGGCCGCCCGATTTCTCCCACGCACCGGGCCAAAGACCTGCGAACCAGCCCTACCACGCCCCCGAGATGCGCCGCGCGACTAGCCGACTATCCAGCTCCACGCTTGCGCACCTGGCCAAGGCGAGCGGCGTCCCCGTGGGCGACGACGAACTTGCGAATGAAGTAAGCGAGGAGCGGGGTTGGCAGCCCCCGCAACAACTTGACCATCGAGGTCCACCACCGGTACATGTTCACGCCAGCGCCAGCAATGATGGGACGTCTACTAATTCCGGATTACGTGAAGCTTTAAGGGATAACCAACCTATGCGCTCCCCCGGGCTGCCCCCGTCACAACACGCTCTTGCCAATAATCGTTCGAGACCTCCACTGAACCAGCACATGGGCCCACCTCCTAACGGCCCACGAGGCCCAAACCCCGGTCCTCCTCGCTCCGGCACGCCAGACATGCGAAATCCGAACCCACAGCCCACGACTCCCGGCAATCAACCCCCTATGGGACGCGGTGGCCCGCAGCAGGGCGGCTTCCCCCCGAGAATGCCTCCGTCAAACATGCCACCTCCAGGCAGAGGGCCACCCCCGCACAACATGCCTCCCGGCCGCGGCTATCCTAACCAACCCCCTAACATGTACCGAGGCCCTCCACATGGGCCGTCAGGTCCTGGCGGCCCAGGGCGACCACGGTCTCCCCCCAACCATGGCCCTCTCCCCCCTCTTAATACTTCTCCTCCCATCCACAGAAAGCCCATTCCAACGCGCGGCGACAGCCTTCGGAATCGACAGGCCCAAAATAGCGGGGCTCCCGAAACTCCATCATCAAGTACCAGCAGCTTTACGGCACCTAGCATAGACCCGGGTATTTTGGACCAAGTCCGGCCATATCCCGCCGGTGACTCCGGCGTACATCGTCAGAACACCGGCATAAGCCAATCAAGCAGCCACTATGACGATGCCGCATCCACCGACAGTCCGGATTATGCAAGTAGTCGTCCGTCCACAGACATGGCATCGTCGGTGGAGCGCCCGAGGGCTGGTGTTCTACGCACAGTTGGCAACGACGAGGTATCGTCGCCTTCGGCTGGGCTTGATATTGATTTTGGCCCCACCTTAAACCTTGCGGCTATGCCACAGTCGAAGACTCCGACAGCCAATACGGTATCCCCCACGGGACCATCCTCCGCCGGCTCTCTGCCCCCTGGTGCCGGTCCACAGCCTCACAGCGCTGTGCCGGCGCCCTTGAAGTCGTCGGGTCTCGGTATGGGCCACAGCCGACAGGAATCCGATGACACGATTCGCAGGAGCGTTGTTTGGCACCCAGCTTCGCCACAAGCCGCCAACACGGGTGCCGCTCATTCGATATCGCCGGAACAATTCGTCCAGCAGAGAGCCGCTGCGGCCGCCGCTACGCCGTTGTATGCACACCAGCGACAGCCATCCAATAATTCGCTCAGTGGATACCGCGCCGGTACTCCGACGCCCCCCTTGAACCGGAACCCCACGGGAGACTATATCGGCGCTGCACACTCTCGAAATGGTTCCCAGGATCTCATGCAGCGGCCTAGTTCCCGCAGCGCTGGCGAGCTACTGCAACGCCCTGGTTCGCGAGGCGCCGGTGCTGTGCTTGGCGGACAGGGGGGTGTGGACAGCCATCTCTCGGCTCGCGAGCTAGAGCACGTGGCTCGGGTCACCGGCTCTCCTTTGATCAACGTGGCGGGTAATAAGAACAGGCCCCCGATCGAGGGAGGGCTTGTCGGCGCAATTAACGCAAGGGAGCGCGAGAAGCAACAGATGAAGCAAGGATGGAGCAGTCAGGCTGCTCAACATGCGATCAGCCAGCGGCAGCAGCAGCAAGCGTTCCAGCAGTATCAGCAACCGATGGGAGCCCCCGGACTGCCACCCTCTGGAATGTACTCGAATATGGGTCGCGGAGTAGACGGCGGGCCTCGGTCGCCCGGGCCTCAAAGTTACGGAGCGCGAGCCCACGATCAAGGGGGTAACTGGTCATCGCCCGCCCTAGGTTACCCGTCTCCTCAAATGGGGAATGATTTCGATCCCCGTTATCCTCCGGGGCAAGCTCTATCACCGCCACCTGGTCAACAATTCGTTCCTCCACCTCGATATCCCCCAGCGCAGAGCCCGCCCCCAGGGCAGCACCCAGGGCAGCAAGGTCGATATAGCCCCGGATCTCACTATCATGGACAAGCGTTCTAATATTGTTGTTGAGAAAATTAATTGTCCTTTTTCCTTTTAGTCCGACACCTCGTAAATATGGGACCATTGATACATTTCCTGTTCTCCTACTCCTTTCTTGTGTATCGGCGTTATGCATTCGGGAGGCGTCATGCGCATACTGTCCAGGTTCTTCTTTTGAATCGAAAGCTGGAGGCATGGGAGGCGGCCAAGGATTACTCAGAGGCCTGGGGTTGCATAAGACAGTTTTTAGCTGATCACACCAAGGAAACATTGCATAGCATCTTGACATCGACGTCACCCTTTTTCCTTTTTTTTTCTCCATTCAACTCCTCTTCTTGCAATTTAACAGCATAGCAAATGTTATAGAGAACTTGCTTTTAATTTTGAGTAATCCGATGAGCCTCCGTGCCAATAAACCGGCCTTAAAGAATTATATTGAAGATGCGCCGGCCGGCTATGCGTTGTCCCGCCATTCCTGTATATACTCACCGCGTCCTACGTAAATGAAGCACAGAAACTTGAATAATATAATCATATAAATGCGTAATGACCATCTATGTAGTCCCTCACCTTCACTCACATGGTCGACGTTCCTTAGTAGACCACCTAGTTCGTACATGTTTTCGCCCTCTCTTTATTCCTCTTTTGCCTTGTCTTTATTCTCTTCTGCCACTTAACCATACAACAATGCCCCAACTACCCGTATATAACAAGAAACACATTGCACCCTGCACAACCATACTTCACCTCGCATATCATTCAAACTGCCAAGTTCGACCCACCATGGCGAAAACTTCATAAGAGAAAGACTCCCGTGCCCGTGTACAGACTGCCGAAGCGGGGAGAGGCCTCAACCTCAAGCATAACACCAAGGGGCGCCGGCCTCGCCGTGATCGAGGACCATCCCGGGGGCGCTCTTGCGGCCATTAAGACGGGGGGAGTTCAGTCACGCTAAGAGACCGAAGGGGAAGGGTCGGGCTCCTGGCCTTCTTTAAGGGACTGGAAAGCGCCGAGAAGGGGCCAGAAGGCATCCGGGGGGGTGCATCATTAATTTTACACCTTGTCATCTGTGAGATGCTTAAGAATTGGCATCATGCAGATTTTTACTGGCAGCCTCCGGCCAAAATAATCAAGCCTTAGTTATCCAGGGGAAAAGCACGAACTCCCACACAGTGTTCTCCCCAACAACGATGGCACGATACACCCTGTCACGGGAGGAAAAGGGACCGAAGATGTCCAACACCACGGTAACCTTGGAACCCCCGGCAAAACGGTGGAGGATGTGCGAAATCGAAATCGAATCGGACGAGGAGCTTGGAGATGAGCCATCACGGAAAACGACTTGAGGACAATATATGACAACGGCAACGGCACACCTGAGGTTTGATCTCATCGGATAATGGTACACGACAACGAGGATCGGACAGGATCACCGTCTTGAATTGCTTCTACGCTCGCTCAAAAGCAAATCAACGTCGCCCCGCAAAAGGAATACGTCGACAGAGACAGCAAACTCTGGCTGACATAGTCGCCGCGACAGAGGTCTGGTCAAACGTGGTATTGATTTTACATGGACGCTAGGGCAGGGCAATAATCATTACGGAATATATCTAGCAATATCTTGACATTGTCAACCGAGACGTCGACACGCCGTCACCGTAGACGGTGACGCCTTTTTCGAGGGGCCAATCGGTAGGCCATATCATTAGATAAGCAATAGGCCTATGTCTTCTAGACGGATCATCATTTAGCTCCTAGTTGATCATCGATGCAACAACGTTAACTTTTCCATTACGCACCAACAAATGGTGTCTAACACTGAAAAGTTAAAGTCGAATAAGAAGGATGTAGCCGATAATAAGATTCTCTATCTGGTCACGGATATTATAGACATATGACTATTCGGATGTTATCAAAAAGAGTCTTCGTACATAGTAGTGATACATTATATTCAGGTAGCCAAAGGTAGCTCAGGCATCCGGACCACAACCTGACTGGTAACATACCCGTATTATCTCCCGAAACTCGGCGAAAGCTAAGGGCTTGGCGGGTAGGGTGTGGACAGGTGTAATGCCAGTGCAATATGTGATGAAGGAGCTGGCGCCCGGGCCATATAATAAGGCGAAGGAGGTGCCAGGTTATCTGGAGGAGTTCAGCAAAGAGTTTAATGACGATGCGAGGGAGGAGGCGTTCGAGGCTGTTACGAAGAATATAAGGTCTGCGATAACGAAGAACGGGGTTTGCTACAGACTTACTTGATGCCATACCTCAACCCTTCAGGTTTGCTGCAGAAAGAGGTAGCTTTGTTAGTCATCAAAGCTCCAAGCTATGTAAGCGCCCCTGAATAACTTATTCCGGGGAGCCCACACTATATATAGAGCTTCCTAGCCACCACTCTTAGAGCCCGAATCTAGTCAGATAATTATCACTTCCTACTGTGTATGCAACCTTATCTTCCGACGAGCTTAACTGTCACAGGGTTAATACCAGTGTTCTGGTTAGTCACACAGCCGCAATTGTGTTAGGGAAAAAGGGTACACAGCATGAAAGGCAGGAAGCAGTCTCGCAGGTAGGTAGCAGTAGATTAGACCAGTAACGCCTGCCCTTCCCAATATACGGGAAGAAAAGGGCCCTATATATACACCTACAACCCCTGTATAGCCCCCCTGTATAGCCCCTTTCTAGAAAATTCGACCTTAGCACGTATCAAATTGTTCCTAATGGTATATGTCGATACATTCTCCTCAAGACTATGCCTGACATAAGCTCAAGAATCTCCCTTGCCTCCATTTGATGGTACTCCCATGCATTCCTCTCAAGTGCTGGGCCTTCCCTAAGATTAACTCAGGCGGTTGCAACGCAACTCCAGCACGAAGGTTTTGGGAAGGACACAAATCCGGTATCCTAATTGTGCGCTGAGACTGGCCGTGGCGAGCCTTCCAAGCCAGTTGTCGTGAGACCTGACAATCTCCACAAACTTGGCACCATCCAGGAGCTCATTCCAATCGTCTATTGTCGTGAGTTTGTGATGACCTAGAGGTATTTCGAATGCGGTTGATCCATGATCATGACCGGCACAATCATCTCTCAGGATGCGAAACAAGCTATCGCCCCCCCAATTGCTTGATGATGTCCAGATCAGCAACCCGCTTTCCCTTGTCATGGACAGATACCACAGACTCAAGGAAATATATTTCGAAACTCTTCGGTCAAAGGGTAGGACGTACCCGGTGAACCACAGATGCATTGTTGTTGAGCTGAACGAGTCCTCCAATTTGCCGTCGAATGGGCTGTGATTGACGAGATTCCAGTGCTCGCACTGCAGGTCTTGGCGAAATTGAGGATTCTGCGGTGGGATGAGTAGAGCAATTCCAGGTTTCCCAATGCTACCCCTGATTCTCTTGACTTCGTATTCTCGTGGTACCTCAGACGGGTCGCTGAGGAGTGGTACTACGATGTAGATTGAGCCACCGGCGGCAATCGCCATGAAATTTTCCAGGCTGGAAGGCTTAATTGCAAGACTCCCCGATTCAAAATAGACCATGCAGGCGAATGTTGCACTTCAATCAATTGGAAGCAATGTGGAGAGTCCTACCGCATCTTCTTCTGCGTACTCTTGCACCCATGGCGACTTGTATATCGGCTTCGACGTGACCCCTAAGTCCACTGTGACTCCTGGGAGCATTTTGTAAATCTCCTTTGTCGTGGCAAGAACCCGCATCGACAGCAGAAGTTCCCGTCTATCAGGTGAAAATATAAGTGAATCCAGGGTTCGCAGCAGCAATGACTCATCCAGACGCCGCTTGTGCAGAGCTTCTAGAAGAATGTCATGACTAACCACGCGGGGTGGCTGAGGGGAAACGTTGTTCAATGGAATGTATTTCGCTGTCATATAGAGGGAGACATGGTCTTCCGGGGGGGGGGGGGGGGGGGGGGGGGGGGGGGGGGGGGGGGGGGGGGGGGGG
>QJNS01000206.1:135054-147032 GCA_004154925.1 Monosporascus cannonballus
CCCCCCCCCCCCCCCCCCACATGAACAAAATCGACATATGGTTCCTCTCCGGCCACTCGAGATGAGGTTTCGTATGAGCTGAAGAATTCCGGCGCCATTGCCCAACGGAGATTGTTCTGCGTGGATGTGTCTGGACGCTCCGGCGTTAAGAATTGGATCTGGGCAGACTCAAAAGTTGCAACATTTTCGCCTCCTATTTCTCGTCGTCTCCTCTTTGACGGATTTTCAACCTCTCTATGGAGCCGCTGTTGTTGGTATACCTTCGAGGGACGTGGCCTAGATTCCCAACCATCGTCTCCTTCTTCCATCCATCTTTGGGTGTCGACGGGGGTCGTTGGAGGCATACTCGCCGCCAGAGCTTTCGTCATTATCGCACTCGATTGGCATTGCTGTGGCAAAAATGGCCAGTTTCGTCTTTGCAGACCCCGTACAGGGAACATCTAAGTTGTATCGAATACTGAAACCTCTCTTGCGATGCTGTCGTACTTTCTGAAGAAGCTGCCGGACGATCTTCACACACGTTTCAATATTGCCCGAGTCGCGACGGAACCATAGACAACAAGGATGAGAGCTGGGTTAGTCCAAATGCTGGGGGTACCGGATCATCGAGGCATAGAAACTTTGCGTTTCGCCTCCTTCCAAACCGCACAAGTTGCTCACATTGCTTTTATTCTAAGGAGTTCTGACTCAAAAGCGGTTCCACGGCTTCGACTAGATGGCCTAATCAATGCAAAGCTCCGTGTGAAACTTTCCGGAACTCGGGGGCCAGGTATTCCCATAGTTTCACGATTACCGTGGCGGCCTCCGTATCCGAAAACCCCCATGATCTGGTCGAGCACCCTATAACAAGCTGCATTAATTGCAAGAGAACAACGCGGTTGTTCGCCGTGTCAAGTCGCCTTTGGGAAACAGCGGATCCCCCATAGCATCGGAGATGCCCGAGAGAAAGAGACCAAAAGATACCGTCGCTTCCTCGGCGACCATCATCTATCCGCAGACCGACTGTAAGGACGCCACTAGGGTTAACAAGCTGATCATATTGCTGAATAACTGGCGCGCCCTTCGAGTCCTGAAGGACTATCGTATCAGGATAGATATGCCACGAGGAAAGCGCAAGGGGGACAAGATAAAGTTGTTGACAACCTCCATAGACCGCGTCCAAGTTTGCATGACATTTCTATACAAGGATGGCGTGCTATTGACTGTCACAGATTGGTTGGTCACGACTTGCCCAAGCTGAACGTGTTTTCACCCCTGGCTTCGTTGGCACCCTGGAGCCAAGCGCGCGTGCTAGCGTGCCATGCCGCTAATTGATCGCTCGTTAGAGAGATCCTGGACAGCTGTTGTGATATATTATGGAACGGGTCAGTTTCATCTGTACTTTCTGCTCCTTCTTCCTCTCCGAAACCAGTTCGGTCCAAATGGCAAAGGCCTGCGATGGCGTCCACATCCGCGCCAGCAAAAGCAAGCCAAGAGGTGCACAGAAATCGCCTCGGGACTCGACGTAGCTGCAGCCCAAAGGCTCGTCCCGTCAAGGCCGGCGTGTTCGGCGAAGATTCCGTAGCTCGGGGACGGTTTCGAATTCACGCCTGGACACGAGGCTATCTCTGAAGCTCGCTTTCCGTAGGCCATGATCGGGTGGGAAGTTCGGGGGAGACAGTGCTGAAAGAGTGCACCCAGTTTCCTTGCTGTGATGTGCTGACTTCCATTCTCAGCTGCATCCTTTCATCTATGCGCCAGTTCTCTCCCGACGGCCCTGAATTCTTTTTTTTTGGGGGGGGGGGGGGTTCCATTTTGACAAACGAGAAGTCCAAATTCAAGGTCTCAAGGCTGACGTTGGTCTCCTGGCAAGCCGAAAGCCATGAAGCCGCAACTTTTTATATTTCCATTTCGGGTAACAATGAGTGCCGGTGAACTTCGTTTATAAAGTTGTCGGCTGGGCGTAGTATTCTGAGTAGCATGTTCATCGCTCGCCATCAAGAAATAGACTCATTCCCGGATGGGATATTGATTTATGGGACGGGTGCTGGTGGAATCTGGGAGAGGAGCTGAACCGCCCCAGCCTAGGAGGTTCCCCAGCCTGCCTGTCGTGTTGCGCTGGGGTTATGCCTGGTGCGACTGCGACAGGGTTGTGGAGACGCGCCAAGTACATCTCATCAACGTTTGATTCCAATAGACCCCAGCTCCATTGCAACTGATATGTGGCTTCACTACGCATACATTGATTAGCCCAATACAAAAGTTCGAGCCATGGTACAGATGATTTCATCTAGGGGTGAAAGTGGTAAGTACCAGCGAACGAAGGGGCAAAACCGGAATATCGTGTACTACAGTATGGTATCAGGCAAAGATTTCGCACATTGTCAGGTACTTCGGTAAGTTTCGAATGGCCTGATTAAGGGGGGCGGGGCCCTGGCAGCGAAATTGCAACACACGCATGTGTAATATTTGGCGCATTATATATTAATTGGCCTTGTGGGCAAAGGGCTGCGATTCTTCAGTCTGTGGTTCCGTTCAAGGTTACTCATCTGCAACTGCGGGTGGGAGACAGTCACATATAGCTGTCTCCTCCCTTTGTCCTTGCAATCCTAGGGCCACAAATCAGAGCCCTTTGAATCGTTTCAACGCTCCGGCGACAAATCGCCACATCTGGCAAAAGATCTATTTAAAGTGTATCCAGCTAGCGGTCATTTATGAATAACACCAAGGTATTCGATAAAGAGCACATAGCAAGCGAAGGTGTTAGTTAATAGAGCGCCTGATGTTCCGATATATCTGCGACCCACCTTGGGGGGGGGGGGGGTTTGGTAAGAATGCCAAGCCGCAAGGCACCCCACCAAGGATCCCCACCTCGGCCCCACAGTGTCGGGAGCTTAAATCAGCCCTACGAACCATCAACTACGTCTCTACCTTGTTTGTTACCCAGCATTCCAGGCATCTACCTAATCTCCTCTTCCATCCCGTACATACCAGTCAACCACCCCCTTCCCCTGCCTACCCATACCCCAAGCGTAATAATATCACCGACAGACCACCCCAACGCTTCCGCTCTCTCAACTCCGCCCCTCGTCTTCTCCCCTGCCGCCAGCAACGGGCGGTCTTAAGAGCGCGAGAAGAATGTCCAGAACGCCCCTCCGAATCCTCTGCTTCGGCGACTCCCTGACGGCGGGGTGGCCGTCGATGGACCCGTACGCAGGCAAGCTGGAGGAGAAGCTCGAGAAGGCGCTATCGCATATCGAAGTCCGTTGCGAGGTCGACGGCGAGCCCGGCGACGAGGTGGCCCGCGGCTCGTACCAGCGGCGCATGCAGAAGGCGTGGGACCGCTGCCATCCCCATCCCCACCGCGCGGCACGGCAGGGACAGGGACAGGGACAGGGACAACGGCAGCAGCAACAGCGGCGGCGGCAGTCCGACTCCGAATCCCAGCGGAAGGCGGCGGAGGGGGATGGTGGCGAACAACGGGATCACGACGAAGGCGAAGGCGAAGGCGAAGGCGATCGCGACGATAAGAACCATCCGAGCCGGCGCTGCTACGACTGGACCGTCGTGCTGGGCGGGACCAACGACATCGCCTGGTCGGCGCCCGCCGAGGCCGTCGTCGAGGGCCTCCGGCGCACGTGGGACGTCGCGCTCTCGCGGGGCGGCAGGGTCCTCGCGCTCACCATCCCCGAGGTCAAGCACGACTCGCCGGCCACGCGCGGGAAGCGCGACCAGATCAATGAGTTTATCCGGACGTACAAGCGGCACGACTAGTGAGTCCGCCTTGTCTTCTACATTCCTTTTGCCTCGTCGTGCTCTATTGTGTCTCATCTCTAGAACTACATGCTGCCGCCGTATATGTACATACGCACACACATGGAGGTGGTCCGAGAGGTCTCAAGTGGGAGCACGTAACTAACCATCGTCACCACTACAGCTTCCACTTCGACCTCTTCTCCGCGCTGCCGTACAACGCGATGCCGCCGGCCCAGCGCAGTCGCATCTGGGAGCCCGACGGCGTGCACCTGACGTCGGAGGGCTACCGCTTCATGGGGGAGAGGATCGCGGAGGCGCTGGCGCAGATCGTGAGGCTGGCCGAGGCCCAGGACACCGAGATCAGCAGCGTGGTCAGCGACGCGCGGCAGAGGCGGGCCATCGAGGGGCTCATATTCGAGGAGGAGAGGGGCGATCATAGGCTGCTGAGCCAGGGCTACATCGTCGTCAGGAAGCGCGACCTCGATTGACACTAACTAATAGGAGTGTTGTTTTCGTCTTCGTTCGCCGCCTCCTCGTGGTGTCTTGTCCTCTTCCTCATCTCACCTGTCTAAACTGAAAACATACCCTGGAATTTGCGTATCCCTTCTTATGCCGTACCTTCGCCCCCCTGGAAACGTTTTTCGTAATCTCATGATGCCTTTCCTGCGCCGTGTCCCTGAACTCCGAGCTAATGAACCCCATGTTCCGTGTCCCTTTGGTGCTCTACACCACCAAATTCGCTGCAACGAAATCCTTGAATGTTGGTTAGCCTTGTGCAATAGGTGTCACAGGGTTCGGCTTACCGGGAACTCCCGCTGTAGTGCGTTCGTAATATTCTCCACCTCCTCTGCTAAGCCTTGTACGTTGGCATCCCATCGTCGCATCTCCTTGCCCACTGTGACCTCTGCTCGGCCACTGCCCTTCTCTCCCGACGCCTCGCCGCCTTCGAACCAGATAATTTCTTCTATCTGGTCGATCCGGCCTAGTAAGCGACCCTGCTCGATCATCCTCGCCGTAGTATCCTCGGCCTTCTCGGCATCCAGACCCAGGAGCTTTCCCAGCGCTTCAAAGCCGATATTACTATATAGTCTCGAGGCACCCAGGAGGTTGTGCTCGACGACGGCCTTGGCCAGCACCGTCGATCCGTCGGACGTCGTGGCGAGCTGGTGCGGCGCGAGGCCCTGGGCGAACTTGTCGACCTCGGCGGGTGCCAACAGACGGTCGAAGAACATCTTCTCGAGCATGCCGAACTCCTCGAGATTCGGCGACCGCTCGTCCTTGAGCAGCCTGCCGAGGGCCCGGCTGCGCAGGGGTCCCGCGGGGGCGAGGATGGCGCACTTGACGGCCATGCTGAGGGTGTGCAGGCGCTCGTCCTCGGAGATGGCGGGCGAGAAGCTGATGTCGTGGTAGGCCTGGCTGGCGGCGAGGAACTCGCGCTTGGAGTCCTGGATGCGGGCCTGCGAGAGCTTGAAGTGCAGGTTCAGGGCCGGGTCGTCGACCGTGTAGATGACGTTCTTGAGCTTGTTGAGGTACGTCTCGGCGGCGGTGGTGTCGTCGACCTCGAGGTAGTTGCGCACGATGCGGACCCAGACGCGCACGCGGTCCTCGTTGCTGACGCGGCGCTGCGACGACTCGAGCGGGATCTCGGCCAGCGCCCGGGCGGCCGACAGGTAGTCCTCGCTCGCCTCGTGCCCGTCGGCCACGAGCTCCCGCACCGCCACGGCCTGGTCCACGAACGTCGTCGCCCCCGTCTGGTTGCCCAACAGGATCGAAAGCGCGTGCTGGCCCACGTCGATCCAGAGCTCTGGGTTGTCGGACGACTTCAGCGCCGTGACGAGGGTCGCGAGGATTGAGCGCTGCGCCACGATTCCGAGCGAGTTGCTGGCGAACACGGCGTCGAGGATCATCCTGAGGTCGCCCGAGAGCGTTTCCGGCGTCGATAGCGAATCGAGGTTCGAAAGGAGCGAATCGAAGCCGGCGGCTTGGTCCTGTGAGTTTTGGAGCTGGGACAGGGCCTCGCTCACCTTCTGGGGTGCCATCTTCGGCTTTGGATATGGAGGGACACAGAAAACTTCTGAAATGGCAAAGATGAGAGTACGAATGAAGATAGACGTTAAGTAATGCTGAGGGGGCCAACAATGATTGTACGCTCGTGAAGTTGCAGTGTTGCTTGACTGGGTTCGAATCGATGCTTATGAAATGGTGGCTCGCCCTTGGACGTGGGGGAACAAGCTCCTGCAGGTGGGGGCATCGATGTATGTATGCATGGCCCGGCGGGGGGCTTAATGAGAAGTACCTAAGTACACCGCAGGTGCCTACAATTCTCGCCCATTAGGCAAATGGTAGTAGGTAGCTAGCTATTGTTGCATTTAAGCATATATATGATATATCCATCTTAATTCCTGTAGTCGTCGTATACGTCGTGTCATGAGGCCTTGACAAAAAGCTATCCGAGGGAACTCTTCATTTCGTGCCTACCTAGCATAGTAACAAGAGATACCTGCGAGCTTATTGCAATTTACAGCGACTTAATTGGTCACTTAAATTATATACAATTGCGGCCTAATTGTGCAGATTAGCCTTGACGAGATGTTTTACGATGATAGCACGTGCACATGGTTCAAGTAAACGAACTAGTCGAAAGTGCTAGTTAGTTGGTCAAGTAGAAGATGAGCATAAATCAAAGCATGCGATATTTATGCTCTGACCACTTACTTACCTTGTTACCAGAGGGACCGTATGGGCAACTGCGCTGGGAACTGCGCTGGCAATGGGTCATCCAAATGTAAAAGGAGCTTGACATACAATTGCTTATTAGTCTTAGTACTGCTTTATTCAAAAGCAAGCTCCTGCATTGAACGTTATGGTAGGAGATTTTATGAGCAGGTGGTATAGGAATAATGCGGGTAGCGATGGGGAATATATGCGAGCAATTGACCGTAAATATCTAGTTAATTAAGGAGAATTGCCTACAGTCAGGCACTAGTCATAAGTCAACGTTGTGTTTTATCTTCTCGGTTTTCTTTATTTGCGACTACTATCGTGATTTTGTGCAGCTTGAGCCTATTGAATCTCTCCATCGTGATGTTCGAATTAAAGCATGGAATATGCTCTTTGCGAAGGGGCTGCGAAAGTCGCATCATGGAGTGTGTGTATGACATCCTAATTGAGGGATGGTCGCTTGTAGTATATGTAGGTACGTGCAAGCAGGCATATTCGTTGCTGTAAGGTGTCCCAGATCCGGAATCATTGACTACCTAGTATGTACATTGTGTTCATCGTTCTCATAGCACGAATATTGGCAAGGAGCAAACAAGCTAATGGATACCGCAGAGCGAGCGCGCTCCATTCGAAAGAGTAATATATCGTTGTATGCAACTCTTCCTCCTACGTGCAGTTACTAAGCATGTCGCCTAGTCTTCTTTCGCAAGAACTATTCTAGAAACGAGATGTGACAGGAATCCCCAAATTGCGGTAATATCTAATTTGGTATGACCCAAGTTTACCCGCCGCTTCTAAAAACAACAATACGTCCGCTGAATACTTGTTGAGATCCCCAATTATGTCTCGGCCGGATGACGGAAACGCCACTTAGTTCTCCCGTGATATCATCACATTGGAGACTGCGATGTGGGAGAGTTTGTCCTGCAGAAGCATAGAATTAGTCACCGGAACACACGAGTTGCGGGTAAGAAAGAGGACGTCGTGGGGACTCACGCTCTTATCACGATGGGCCCAGTCCGCACGCATGCGCTGCGAGACAAAGCATTGCAGAGGCCACGTCGGTGCAAACCAGACGCCGCGCGCCGCAGCCGCGAGCTCGCGGGAGGCCTTCGAGTCAGCATCGTCGCCAGGCATCGTCTCGTACCTCCTGAGCACCTCATGCAGCTCGCGAGCCACGACGGCCCAGCCGTTGCCCTGGGCTAGGTCCGAGGCCTCCTTCTCGCCGGCCAGGCCCCACAGGAGCTCCGAGGCGGTGAAGCTCGCCGGCCTGTGGCGGTGCAGGTCGAGGGCCACGATGAGGGGCAGCAGCTGGGCGATGAAGAAGATAAAGAAGGCCCTGTCCATGAGGTCCGGCACCTCCATGTGGTGGCTGTTCATCCGC
Organism: Monosporascus cannonballus; assembly: GCA_004154925.1. NCBI lineage: Eukaryota > Fungi > Ascomycota > Sordariomycetes > Xylariales > Monosporascus > Monosporascus cannonballus. The sequence goes on from QJNS01000206.1 coordinate 142,895, forward strand.
TCCTCCACCGCTATCCCCGTTGTGCGCTCGAGGTGCTCGCGGTTGAAGCGCGCGTCGCTCATGTCGCGGGCGGAGAAGCCCAGCAGCTGCCCTGTGGAACGGGAATAGCGCAGGACCGCGTTCTGGCCGTGTCCGTCGATCAGGAGACCGTTGCTGAATAGGGGGTGAAGGAAGCACCGGAGGTAAAGTGTCGTGTATCTGGAAAACAGAAAATTTAAAGAGTCAGATAACGTTGGAACACTAGAAAATTTTGGCGGTTAACTTACTCGCGAAGGAAATCTAGTCGTTTGTCGAGGCTGCTCAGCTCGAATACCGACTCAGCGACGCATCCCCTTTTCCCAATGACTGCGGGTTCACCGAGGCCACCCGTAATCGCGTAAGCGACATCTTTGTCAACAGGAGGACGCGAAGAATGGTACGGGTCATAGCGGATCATGACGCCGAGATGGTCTCCCATGCCCGTGGCATAGGCGACGTCCGGCAGGATTTCCAGGGGACCCTGGAGGCCGACGACGTTCTTGGGATCGAGCATACCACCTTCCCAGTACCTGATCGCGTTGTATGCCAGTGGTGTCTTCAGGATTCGCGGGGTGTCCCCAATAACCAGTGACAGGGCAACCTTGACGGCTATGCCTGGCAGTGAAGGTACTGTCATGGACCTTGTAGATGCCTGGGCGAGGGCGGGAACCTGCTGGGGAAGCAGACGAAGCTTCCCGGCGGCCTCGGGACGGGAGAGGAGGAAGTCAATCTGGAACTTATGGACCGGAATAACGACCTCAGAGCTGTCGACGACGGTCTCCTCGATGCCGGCGACAGCCAGCAATGGTTTGAGCTCGGCCTCGAGCGGGCCCATTATCTCGAGGATATCCCGCTTCACGGCCATAAAGGCGATCTCGGTGTGTTTGAAGTCGAAGCCACTGGACGGCTGCGTCTTCGGATCGACGGGCATCCGGCTCTTGTGGAGGGGGTGTCCATTGGCCTCGACGATGGACTGCTCCCAGGTAATGTAGTCAGAATCACGCGTCGGACAGGGGCGGTTCTCCGCGTAGGCGTCTGCGAGGTACTGGGCAGAGCAGCGGATCCGCTCCATGAATGAGGCCGTCAAGTCGGTGTCCCAGTCCATCCAGTCGCGGAGAACGTTGACGAAGCGATCGGCCGTGACACTCCGGTCGACGTCAACCCAGTGAGAGCCTAGCTTCTGCTGAAACAACCACGGCCCAACCAGTATGTTTGACTCTTGCATCAGATCAGGCACTAGGTTGCCATCGGAATCGACCTCTAGAGTCTGGAAAGGGTGAGACCCCGCGAGAATGAAACGTTCATCCAGGGTGGGTTTCTGGGAGGCGCCATTAGCCAACGGCGAGATATAGTATAACTTCTCCGCCGGCTTGTATACGATGTGGACCAGGCGTTCATTGGCCACCAACGCCACAATACGTGCGAGTGACCCACGCTGGGCCAAGATGAGGGCGAGATCTCTGCTCGGTTCCGGCTTAACACCGGCAAGAGGCTGCTTGAGAATAGTCATGGTCGACGAAACAAGATTCAGGAGGCGGGAATGCGGGAGTATACTTATTGCAAGTAAGGGAGGGTTCTTGGTCATCCAGGAGACCTCTACGATAATTTTCGATTCCGCTTCCCATGATTTATAGGGGCGCTCGATTGACGCTCGGCGCCCCGGCTGCTGGAGGTGGCTGTTTGAAAAAGGCACTCCTGTATGAACTCCTGCTCCGAGTCCCGGTCTCCGATTCCGTACATTGCTCTCTGCTATTTTGCTGATCATTTGCCAACCGCCGGGGATCATGATCCCATCACATATCTTCTGTGTTCAATGTCACATCTCGTTACGTGGCCCACCCTATTATGGCCTCCTTTGACAGGAAGACGTTGCTATAGCGAACTCTGCAGGCAGTCCACGTCAGCAGCGTTGGGAGATAAGCAGTTAAGGAGGCTGTGTCAGCGCGGCCGTGAGTAGAGCCTCGTTGCCTCGTAAAAGCCGCAATAAACGTCAACCGCTAAGCATAACTCAGAAAATAAGTATTCAAGCGACCGCATGGCACGGTCAAAGGCGCTTGTTTCCATGGTCCGTCATCTACTATGTTTCCCCTATTGTTGGTTCTCCGTCTGTATCTGATATGCATCTACCTACTGTCTCTAGGGCAGAGTCCACCACCCTTCGCTGGACTCAGACTTTTCCAGCAGGCTAGCATCCTGTATTTATTAATACATTAATGTGTCAACACGTGTTAGGAGTTGATCTTTGCATTATATTCACGCCACTGCTGGCCTTGCATTAATTGATGGACTTGCCTGACTGTCTGATAAGTGAATCATTATAGTTATTTTACACGAGGCGGTAAAAAGCTCTTCCCTATTGAGCCTTACCCAATCAAAGGGATGGCTGCAAAGGGTCTCCCTAGGTAGTCATTTTTAGTCATTTAATTACTCGAAGTGGAAGATAAGATCACTTTCCCTATAGCCGAATCACGCCTCACGGTATAGTGGTCTCGGTGGGGCCGTCGTTCCCCACCCACCCGTGCCGAGGAGAAGATCGTCTGCTATACAGGAGTTGATTTAGCACGTAAGACAACCTCCGCCATCGTTCCCCCCACAAGGTTGAGACTTATGCGAGGCTGCAGTCGACCAAGCCAACAGATAAGCGAGACACATATGGCCTTTCTAATACCACCGCCATCGGCTGGTCGGCATACATGCATATCCCACGTAACTTAGACGGTGACCGCCATACGCGGCAAGGCGGGGCCGGCAGAAGCAATAAATGCCGGCAGTTGCAACGCATGGCAGTCAGCTTACGCATCAAGCCTTAACAACATCGGCCACACTCCTTGCAGTATAAGAAATGTCCCAAAATACGCGAACTAAGAACCAGCAAGGCCCGAATGTGCTGCGAGGTTTGGACGGGATAATATGACCAACCCGGCAATAAACAGCTAGCGCACCCGTACAGAGTATCAACCTATTACTGGTAGCTCCCGGTCCCGAAAATGCACCTTGGTCCCGATAACCCCGATTGGGCGATGATTAAGCGACGGAGATGGGCCATTCTACTAGAAGTTTTCTGTTACTGAATCGTTATTTCTATTATCTACCCACCCATATGAGCCAAGCATAAAATAGGAGGGGTGATCTCACGGGAGACTGGATAACGCACCGAAAGAATTACCAGTATTCAAATTGAAACGGGAAAGTCTGAACAAATGATATGTCGAAATGGAGAAAGAACTTTAATTTTTTTGGCACTATCTCCGAAACCAACCGTGGCCACGAAGCTGTGAGATATACACCTCGGCGCCACGTACCTGACAGCGTTCCATTGCAGTGATTTAGACGACGTAACAAGGAACCAACCCCCTCAACGCCACCATATGCAGATGATGTAGGCATGCCTATAGAAGTAGATCTATGCATCCTATTGTATAAGCTCAATTCTTTCATTTTGGGATAATTACATTAACAAGCACCAATTACGCTGCCAGATAGGGGGTACTTGCGTCCCTCCTGATGGTTGTTTCCCAAGTCTGCGAATGACGGCGTTTCCCGCGGGTCAGGGTTAGTCTCCGACGGGGTTTTGGGGGATGCACGGAGTGTGGTGCAACTATGAGCCTCTTGACAACCACCCTAATTGATAAGATCACGGCCGCATGGCCAAGAAAACAAATTAGGAGCTTAGTAGGCGCCACCAGCACCACCTAGACCCCACGCAACGAGTGCGACGGATTTCTAATTCCAAAGCGAACGGGGGTGAATTTACGCTGTAAGCATGAAGAATAGCTGACATGGTGACTATGTACCTTACTTACGAAGTGCTGACGTTGGACCATCAGAGGGATGCGCAGGCTTTCCCGCACTCAGTCATCTGTCAACTATTGCTTCTAAGCAGGGTTTCAGGTCTTCAGCCTCGGGGGGAAGATCACGGGTCGTTGACAGGGCAGATGCAGATCCTGGGAAACCCGGAGAAAACAAGCTTTCTTTCTAGACCGGAAAATAACTTCGTGGCGCTAGTTAGCCGATGGCACAGGCGATGCGTGCGGGGGGGGGGGGGGGGGGGGGGGGGGGGGGGGGGGGGGGGGGGGGGGGGGGGGGGGGGGGGGGGGGGGGGGGGGGGGGGGGGGGGGGG